>JAEQBH010001926.1:600000-861355 GCA_016808115.1 Tetrastigma voinierianum | reverse complement strand
TAAACTTTTAACAAAATACATATTATAAATATACTTACATAATGTATTTTAAAAGAATAACATAGAAATATGGGGAGGACCTAAAGGGTGGGCTTATGGACAAGCCTAAGGGCGGGATTATGGGCTAGCTTGAAAGCCTACGGGCTGGGCAAGCCTGCCAAGCCAGACCTAAAATGAAGCTTATGGCTCTGCCCTTTTAAAAAGGGGATTGGGTTAGGCTTTACCTAGTCAGGCATGACTAGGCTTGGAAAGGGCCTCAGGACTCCGAGTTTTTTGGAGACCCCTATATAGGTATGACACATATAGAAATCAAACTAAAGAAAAATATATTTAGGGTCTTTTTGTAACATGAAAAGTACTAAGGAAAATATTTTCTTATATTTGATTTTATCGTGAAAAATATAAAAATAAATAAAATATAATCAAAATTTCTCATAATTTTACATATTTTTCAATTTCTTAATCCTTATATAATAGAAAAAGACGGATAAAATAAGTTTGAATGAACATGTAAAATTAATTTATTACCTTTAAACCGCTTTTAAGGTCAGGCTCAATTCCCAAAAAAATTTGTTTATTTTTAGTAGTCCCATATCATAAACTAGTATCCATAATTAGGCACATGCTCAATTAATATATGTACTTATTCTTTTAATGTAGTAAAATTTGATTTTAACTTATTCTTTACATCCACATAACTCAAAAAATAATCATTTAAAAATCATTGCATCTTGTACTTGATGATTTATATATATATATATATATATATATATATATATATATATACTTCTATATATATATATATATATATATATATATATATATTATTCTAATGAATTATTTAGGAGAAATTTAAAACTAAAACTTTGAAATAAAAAGAAATTTAAGACCTATCCAATGCCTCCATACATTTCATTATTTGGTTGGATAAAGGTATACAAATACTTATGATGTTTGGTCATATGTTTAATTTGGTCCTTAAACTTTTTTTGGGTTTAATTAATGATGCTCTTAACGTTTGTTCTGTAACTCAAATATGTCCTTATCTTCAATGGAATGAATAGATTGGTAAACAAGCATCTAACGTCGTTAAATGTCAGCACTTACGTGGTATAATTTGCTAGCATAATTCCGATAGTGGCGTATCAGCGACATTAAGCGTTCATTCTTTATTTATTCGCTCAGTGTGATAATAACATATTTGAGTCTTGAAATAAGAGTTAGAAATTTAAAGAGTAAGACTGATAAATTTACTTGCTGACTTGTTATTCTTGAATCCACGCTTGAAATTAGGGTAAAAAACTAAAGCCCCATTAATTTGTGGTGAAAAATTGGAATTCAGGTATTACTACTGGTTAATTACAACGGTATGACCACAAATTTTGTTTGTTTTATAAGGCAATTTAGCTTGATCCGTCCGGAATTAGAACCAGGATAGACTACTATTTTTATTGATTCGAGGCACGATTTTTAAGCGCGGCAGATAAAGCAGATTGCTATCTATAATTAAGACAATATTGACCCAAAAAAAATTTAAGGACAAAATTAGATATATGGTAAAAAATTAAGGGTATTTATGTGTCTTATCCTAATGATTGGAAGTGAATGATATATAAAATTGACAAAAAAAATATAGAAGAACACAAAAGGCTTTCAATTGAAAACTCTTTACTCACATTCAAACATCGACAAATAAGTCAAATATTATAGAGAGCATCCTTGATTCCCACATAAAAAGCATGTGACTTCAATTTAAAAAATAAAAGAGACAAATTAAAATATTTTGAAGGTGGGGTTAGTTAATTGAAGGAATAAATTGGTGGTATCTGTCATAATATATAATCGATTATGAAACATGGAGACAAAAGAAGGTTCAAACATAGAGTAGATAGATTTAATAATATATCAAATGGAATAAATTAGTTAAAATTTTTGTTGTGTTCCATCCATAAACTAAACCCCAAAAACCTAACCAATTAAAGATCTAATTTAATATAACAAAATTATATTATAAATTAATCTAACGATAGCTTTGCGAACTTTGGTTAATATAACGAGGCAAAAATTATTCTTGATACAGATGGTTAATAATTAAAATAGAAAAACTATACTTGTTACCAGAATTGAATGTTTTTTGTATTAAAATCATTTTCTAGAACAAAACTAAAAAAGAGACCAAAAGTAGACGTATTTTCTGTATTTTCGTTATTTATTAGAACAAAAAAGAGATTTAAATCAAATAGGTCCTGAATCACTCATCAAACAGGCTCTAAAATTCAAGAATACAAGAAACCGAAAAAGTAGAGGAAATTAAAGACATGGAAGATCACCCATCTTCCTAGCAGACTCGATATTATCATCAATATCTTGTTGGCATATACTTATATAAACCCCCCTCATCAATTAAGCAGATTATTTACTTGATATTTCTTTTTAGTACATCAAATACCTGAAACAAAATTTAAATACCCATTAGGCCCTCAATTCCAAAATTATATACAAAATATGCATTTAAATGACAAATGGATAAGGTGGCCGTTTCTTAGCATTTTGAATAAAATACTTCGATGTTTATACCTTGATCACCTATGCTCATCCCATTAAAAAAAAGTCACAACTTGGTAGAAAATTCTGACGTGTGTCGTGTGTTTGCCGAGAGTTTTAACAAGCGTTTATTTATTTGTGACATTTTCTAATGGGTTCTAAAGGGAGGGCATAGCTTAGTCATAGAAGTAAACATTAGGGTATATCTTGAGACCTGAAAAAAGTTTAGGAATGAAGTAAAACACATGTGCAAAACTCGGATGAATTTATTGCACTTATCCCAAAGCAATTCTTATACGGTTTATACGATATTGAGGTGATTCTTTTTGATAGTATTCGGCTATTTCTACGGAAGAAATGTGAACGAGCATAAGAATGCGCCATGGATTGAAGGTTTCTCCATCTGAGAAAAATGTGGAGCTACGGACATCGATACATGTATGATTGGAACTTTTCGACAACTCCTCCGATGTCTAAGTAATTGGTAGTGATAAGGATTGTGCGTGGTGTGGGATCGACATGGCGTATTTGACGGCGTCACGAGACAAGATTGTCCCCTCAGACCAGTCATGGCTGAGTGTCGCGCTCAACCACCATTCTTTGTCGTTGCCATGGCTTTCGAGATCTCTTTCTCGGCTAGTGTCTTAGAATCTACATACTCCTGTATATGTCACACATCATCATAGTTTCTATGAAGTCGCATGATAGTAAACAAATATATGTAAATATCAAACAAACCTCACATTGAGGTCGCAGTTGGGCTACCATGTGGGGTTGAGGGATCAGCTCGTATTTGTAACAACAGCAGAGCACTAGTGATGGAGCTAGGAGTTTTACTTGATTAAATTGACCTCTGGCAAGATATCTTGAGTTGTAACGCTTTGGTTGCAATTTTTTGATGAAGGCCCAGGAAATGTCATTCAGGCTCATCTTTCCATACCCTTTACCTTTTTAATCATATATATATATATATATATATATATATATATATATATATATATATATATATATATATATATATATATATATATATATATATATGTATATTATTTGCTATGGGTCCAATGTGGCTTACGACTATAGCTGGAAAACGGGCTGTAAATTTAAAATGGGTAAAGTCAATTTAGCCCACTTTTTTAATTGCTTTGGTACAGCCTGAAACTTTAATACTAGTAGTCGCCAGTCAGCAATTAATCGTAACATAAAAAATAATAATAAATAACAATTTTATAAATTTTATATTTTGTAACATAAAGTTTCTTTCAAATAATTATAGTTTATTCTTATGTTCTTAAGAGATTATACAAAAAAATTAGTAAAACAATTGTTAATAATTATTAACTCTCACTTATTTATTTTATATTTTTCGTAATAGAAATTAATATTCTTAATAATTAGAAAATAATATGTAGTTATTAAAGGGCCCAAAAATGGGTCGAGTGGGTCGGCACAGTCCAAAGTCCTGGTTCGCGAGCTGTCGAGTACACAGACGATAGGCCATAGTTATATTGGGACTTTTATTTTCTCAGTTTAGCCCTCCAAAAATATGGGTAAAAGTGGGTTAGCCCATCGGGCTGAGCAAAATTTTCTTCCATCTCTGGTGGGGTGTGAAAATTAGGGCATGTTTTTTTTACAGTTTTGGAAAACCATTTTTTGTTTTAAAAAACAAGGAGAATAAGAAAAACACAATGAACAACGCATTTAGGATTTGTTTGGTTTTTTATTTTTGAAAACTGTTTTCTATTCTAAAAACAAAGATAACAAAGAAAACAAAGAGAACACATTTAGTTACCATTTTTTTGTTATGAAAAATAAAGAGAACACAGAAAACACAAAATTAAGATAACAAAAGCTATTTTCTATACTAAAAAACAAAAGCATGTTTGGTGTTATCTGAAAAATTGTTATTGTTATCTAGATTTACTGTTTTTTGTGTTTTTCAGAACAATTTTTTAGAAAATATCAAAATGATGTTCTATATATTTTTAAAAACCGTTCTCAAGAATAGTTTTAAAAAATATGAACAAAACAAACACTTAGATTCCCTTTTTTTTTGTTCTAAAAACCATGACCAACACATAAAACTTTAACTTTAGAAAACAAGAACAATTTTCAAAGAACACCAAAATAGCGTTTTCCCCATTTTAAAAAACAAGAACCAAAAATACCCTTCACTTCATAAATCTGAGTTTTGTTGGGGATTTCCTTTTTTCCGTTTTTTTTTCTGGAGAGCTAAGAAATGGTAACTAATTACCTCCACAAAAGTATTAGTCTCTAAGGAAGTGAGAGGTTAAGAGGGTCCAACAAAGATTCATCCATGGATTCCAGCGAAACCAAGGCCAAATCCTCTGTCAGGGCGACGCCGCCATGACCGAGGCAGTGTGAATCAGTCGCTTCACTGATCTGACTTAATACAAGACATCATAATCCACTCTTCGCCCCCGGCAACTACTGCTTCCGTGGTGTTTTATACTGTCAACAATTTTCATTTTCATTTTATGGAAGCAATCGGTTAAATTATATACTTAGATAAATATCAAAAAATTAAATTATAGAAGATGATGAAAACAAATGGGATCTGATTATATTATGTGATGGGAGCCCGGAGATTACCTGAAAGCCCTCAGTATGATGCATGGGGGTGGCCACATGGAATACGAACTCACACCCTCTAATGGCCTCCTCGAACTCATCAGGTTGTAGATATCACGCAAGCAACTTCAGTCCGGTCTCGGCGCCGGCGAAGCTCCGGAGAAGTCTCACCTTCGCTTCATCATCTGCAATTATTCACCATGGCCAAACAATCCCATATGGGTCGATCGAGACACCAAAAAAAAAAAAGAGAAAAAAATGACAGAAAATTACAATAGGGAGAGTACCCAAATTTCTGAGTGTTGCATGGACGGTGTAACCCTTCTGCAAAAGCTTGTTGACGAGGTAAGAGCCAATGTAACCGGCGCCGCCGGTAACACAAACCTTGCAGCTGGTTTTCTCCATATGATTCAATCGCTTCTTATTACTATGCGGCTGGAACAGCTAACGGCCTCCTAGATAGCTTCTCCACAAAATGCCTCTCTATCCACTTCCCATGAACTTTGGATAACTCCAATTAAAATCAACGTCATCGTTTGTCATCACATCACTACAAAAAAAACAGCAATTTTGAGACAACAAACACTACAACAAATTGACAGATTTACACGGGAAAATTCACATAGGTAATATAAGCGATTCATGGAGGTAATTAAATTTCTTTCTGGAATCTCAAATAATATATTTCGTAGGTTGTTGTGGGCGTAGGTAAAATAAATTCTGAAGCCGGAAAGAAATTAATTCATTAGGTAAAATTACTCACGAAATTCCGTCAGTGGGATTGGAAAAGTGGTAGGTAAAGTTGAGGGAAATCTATGAAATGGGGCGAAATACCATGAATTAGGTAGGTATGCAATTAAGGGGTTTTGAACTCAGGAATGACGAACTTAGGAAAAGCATGGAGGATCCCATTCGCCTTGATAGTAATGTTAAAATAAATTGAAAATATTATATATATAAAATTCGTCGACATTTATATTAATTGCAAAATAAGCATATATATATATATATATATATATATATATATATATATATTGGTTAAAATAAAATAATTAATTTGAATTCTTTTTGGATATATTAGAGTTTTAAACATTAAAATTATTTCATTTATAAAATTTAAAATATTATATAGTACACTTATATTTAATATCAAGTAAAAGATAAATATTTCAAAAAAGTATCAAAAGATATAAGATTTACCTCACGAACGCTAGTTGGTAATCGCTCCGTGTAAGAACTATTCAGTTGGTAAATGAAAAATTACCTACGGAACACCGTCTGTAATTTTAAAGTAGGTATTACGTCGGTAAATGGAAAATTACCTCTGAACATAGTCGACATTTTCATGGAATCTGTCGACAAATAGTGCGCAAAGTTGGCGCTATATAGCCACGAAAATTCACGCACGGAGCATGGTCGGTAATTTAAAGTAGTATTTCTGTCGATAAATGATGCGCAAAGTTGGCAGCCTACGTATAAGCGCGAAAATTACTCGCAGACACTTAAGTCGATAATTTTAAAGTAGGTATTCTGTCGGTAAATGGTAGCAAAAATGTGGAAAAAATAATATGCTTTGTTAAGTCGATATTAAAGTCTCGATAATTACAGCCGAAATTTAATGTCGGTAATTTTTGTCGATGGCTAATGAATTTAACATGGTGAAATTATGACCACAAAAAGTTGTCGATGATTAGTGACCACATTATGATCACTATGCAATCGCGAAAAACCAAACATAAGATCATTAAAATAACAACCACGTAGAGACCACATGGTGACCACATTATAATATGTCAGTAATGCAGTTGGTGGTAAAAGAAATTAGCGCCAATAAAATTGTGCATTGGAAATTTGGGACTATCTTTAGCGATACATGGTGGTCAGCAGCTAGTGACCACAATGTGGTCACTAGCTAGTGACCACAATGTGGTCACTATTGTGGTCACTAGCTAGTGACCACATTGTGATCTTAACTAGTGACCGCATTGTTTGGCATTAGTCAGCAACATAACTTTGGCTGGTTGGTAAATAATGTCCATGGCCTTCAGTGATAAATAATTGGTGATCCAGCCCATGTGTGGTCATTGGTCGACGACCACATGGCACAGTGGTTGGTAAATAGTGATCATGGCTTGTGGTTAATAGCAGACGAGGGAGAAACTTAAATAGTGGTAAGTGACTCTTTATGGTTCATTTGTTTAGTAACCGCTGTTCAAGTTCTTTGTCTCATTACAAGAATTTTAATAAAAATTGATTAGTTTTAAAAATAAATAACAAATAAATAAATTTTAATAAATAAAATTTTAATTCACTCATTAATATCAATAAATAAAATTGTAGCTTATTAGTATTGATTTTATATTTATCCAATTAATAAAAAATAATTTAATTGAAAATTGTATAAACATTTACATTTTAAAAATAAATGTTCATTAGTAATCGATTGAATAAAAACTTTGTTTTCATAGTTTTTAAAAAAAAAAAAAAGATTTTCAAATATTTATATCAATAATATTGAGTAAAAATATTTTTTATTTTTATTTTACAGATTAGGGTTTTCTTATATACTTGAATATAAATAAAATCTTCTCAAATAAAATATTTTTTGAAATTTAATTTTATAGAGTTTGATATAATTTATTTTCATAATTTATTTTTATTAAATTAATATGCAAAATATTGCATTTCAAAATTTTCTCTTTTACTTTTAAGTTAACAATTTATCCTATAAATTAAATATGGTTACATGATTATAAATTATAATATATAATATAAATGGATTTTCACAAAGCTGACTTAGATAGAAAATAAGAATTTAAATTTTGTGTGGTAAGATTAATGTGGTGAAATCAAGACTCGTTTTCCACTTTCATCCTTATTATTCATTTGAAAACCTTAAGAGAATATATTTTTCTCCATTATGTCATTATCCTTTACTTTCCCTGTTTTATTTTTGTCTTCCTCCTCTACGTCCTCGCCCCTCACCCTCATTGTCATCGCATGTCAAATATGAGTTAAGTTTTAATCTCACGGCTTGTCTACAGGTGTAAACACAACCCCCAGACACATTCACATACCGAAAAATTTTATACACTATGTCCATACATTCATAGGTAATGCAAGACAATAATCTATATTCAACAAAAAAAATTTTATTTTATTTTATTTCATCTTATTTTATTTTATTTTTGAAAACCTCGTGACCAGTGCTTATGAACAGTGTTCATGAAAAGTGATCTAAACGAGGGATTTCGAGCGATTACCTTTGGCGAGTCAAAACTAGACCGATGCCTGATGCACACACCTATGGCGGGCTGCGTTCATAGTCGGTGATGCGCCACGGCTGGCCGTGTCGTGGCGCATTGGGTGTGTCATTAGTCGTGCCGGCTAGTGTCGCGGCTTGTGGGTCGTGTCGGAGGCGTGTCGCAGCCCAGCAGCATCTGGAGTGTCCTGGCGTATCTTCTTAAATGTCCTTGTGGCGCTACCTCGCGATCCCACGATACAAATATCGTATTGCGACTCAATCCCGCATCGCGTGTATACTTGTGTCGCGACGACTGTATCGCGACCTTGCTTCAGTGTCACGACGCAATTCGCCCACAGCCATGATCTGAACTAATATCGCGGCTGCACCATGGCCGAGGCTGCGTGCGCGCGCGTGCGCACGCCTGCTACAGGTTGGCCAGTGGCCATGTGCTACAGCGGTGTCGTGGCCATGTCTTGCACGCCATGCGCGCCTCTGCGCGCCACAGTATCCACAATCTGATGTCTTTGTATCGTGACTCAACACAAGAAAATGGCGTGAGTCATTCCGGCCTCATGCACCTTTTTGTTTTATTTTGTTTTTTTCACTCATTTTTTTCATTTTGTTCCACCTCTTGGAAGACACAAAAAAAAATTTTTCATTTTCGATTAGAGACGAATAAATTCATTAAAATTTATTTGATATATATTTTCAGTTTTACACCTTTGTAAAACCTCGAAAAACATTTCTTCACGACACACTTTTTTTTTTTCCTATGTGCTATTCACCAAACACCTGGAAATCACACAACATACCTGACAATTCATGTTATACACCTTTATTCATCAAAATGCATAATGAATGCGTGATCTACTTTAGTTTCCCATCGAGTCTTAAGTGGCAATGTACTAACTTCACGGAGTACTAAGTTATAACCACATTGTCGACATGGGGCTAAATGTCATATACCTTAATGACGTAGCTTAAGTCGAGTCCCTCGAGCCACTGGAGTGAGTGTATGCCTGGGCTCACGTGGCGGCGCGCCCCCGATCCAGAGGTGTCTAGTTGACAATACTTCAGCTTTGTGGAATAAACATGTCTCTCATATTGTAGGACTTATAAGTAATTAGAAATGGCTACTTGAGCTGTTTATCAATACTCATCAAGATGCATCAGCTATGTAACATGAATTCGAGTTATTACATTACTCTTAACCAAAACATATATCAAAAGTTAGAGTTCTATCGTGTTTTACAAAAGAAAATGTCAAGACATGATCTAGCTTTCTTCAGCCTTGAGGCCTCAATGCTTAGTCATCTGTACCTCCACATGCTTCGAAATAATGATCCTTTCAGCGGGGGTAGGCAATGCCCGGTAATGATAATTTCCACCATGGGTTTACTCTGCCTAAGTGCACATGTCACTTGGCAACAAACACCTCAAGCAAATACATGATCCTGCTTGAATGTTTACATACCCGATCCCGTGTCTCGAGTCTCCATAGAGCTCCTCACACATGCTAGCTAAATCTGACGAAATACAGTTTCAAAACAAAAGGTTTTGTTTGTGAAAACACCTTCTGAGTTTGAATAAAATATATTAGACTACCCTCGGTAATTCTTTGGATCATTTTTAAACGATCATGGGTCGCCTCGGATGAGTGTTGAGTAAGCTCTTGGCAAATTCTTCGGAAAATCTTCATTGAAATTCCTTTCCACAGTGGGTTTTCATTTTTCCATTTTCTTTCGTGTCATGCACTCCACTACCATCTAGGGTGCCGGTGCATATGGAATGCATTATCTTATTTCCAAACAATTCATACTAATATATTTTACATGTATATATTAACAAAAATTAATTCACATAATTCATGTTATTGATTCCTTGTCAATGCTTATTTAAGAATTAGCTCCACGTGGGTAATAACAATCCAAGCAATTCATTTGAATCACTTGACACAAAAATCACCTGACGTATCACATGAGCGGTAGAGACCTGGAAACAGAGCCTTTGTTCCGACCTACAAATGAGGATTTTCTCCACTTGGTTGAGATTTTGAGAGGCCAGAAAACACGGCCATCCGGGCCTCGACAAATCCTCATCCATTAAAATGGCTCTTAGCGAATAAACAAAGTAGGAAAAGATCCTACCTTTTGGGGTTGTCGGAACTCCGCAAAAATCGGTGTCGCGTAAGCGCGTAGCGTGAAACGAGCTTTGCTTAACGGTTTGGCGAGCGGCGGTCGAGCCGCGGAAAATCTGAGAGAGGTCACTCTTTCTCTCTAAAGCGGTTCTCACACCTCTGCGTTTCCATGAAAACAGTGGAAGATGAAGTCTTTTGTGCTTTATTCATTTAATCTCTTTCTTAATTCTCATTTTCTCCTTTAGTTTTTACCCCGTTTTAAAGCTTTTTGACACATGACACTTCATCTGACCATTCATCTCCATCATCTCACTAATCATGCAACATGTAATCACATGGGAATTACATGTAGTAGGTGACTTTTGTCGCGTCAGCGATGTCTATCATGGCGAATCATCTTGTGCAGGCACCGGTGCGTAGAAAAAGCATGAAATTCATTGTCTCGGAATTCGATGAAGTCGACGTGGTACTGGGTCGCGAGGCGATTCAATGGTGAGAAGTCGTTTCGTCATCAAGATCTAAAAATTTTACCGGTTTTAAAGTACCATTTACCATTTTGAGAGAATTAAAATTTTCGGGTTTCTGAGAACAAATTGGGATAATAATACTCAGACCTAAATAATGATAGGAACATTAACATGATGTGTTAGAAAATTGTGGGAAGGATTATCAGCCCCTTGTTTTAATGTAATTACAAATAACACTATTGTAGCCTTTGAAAGTAGCATATTTGAAGGAGTAGATACTTTTATTAGATATATAGTAAATGAATTCCTAGGAGAATTATGGATGATAGACAGTATAGAGCAAAGAAGAAAAGATATAAGAGAAGCTAAAATTAAGTTATCATAGTTACAAATTTGTAAGATGAATGATATATATGAATATACACGTAAATTTAGAAAATGATATTATGATGCATTTGATAGTAACATGAATATGACAATCTTAGCAAATACATACTATGAGAAGTTACCAGGAAAATTGAGTAATTATTTCCAAGAAGAATATGAAAAAATAAGAACAGAATATGTTGATATTTTAGGAGCCAGAATATAATTTTTAAAGAAAAGATTAGCAGAATTATGCATCCAGAGGTATATTATGAAAGGTGCAAGAAATTGAGAAAATATATTTTGTGATAAAATAGATTATATCCCAGGAAAATGGGGATGTAAGGAGTATAAGAAAAGAAAATTTGGAAAATAAATAGGAAAGCCAAGAAGAAGATTTACAAAATATAAAAGATTTAGAAAATAATGGAGAAAGCCATTTAAAAAATATTACAAGAAAATATTTAATTATAAAAGAAGGAATATTACACAAAATACATCAAAAGACAAAAGCAAATGCAAATGTTGGAAATGTGGAGAATTAGAATATTATAGTTATGAATGTCAAAAAAAAAAAGAAGACATTTATTATATGGGGAGAAAATAAAGAAGATGATTTAGAAAATATATTAAGTTTTGAAAGTGAAATAAGTAGTGTTTATAGTGAGAATGATAATAGTTCCTCATAAAGTGATACAGACGAGCAAGAAAATAATTGAGGAAGTTGATATTTTTGAATTTGAAGTTATTAGTGCAAAACAAGATCATGAAGGATATGGATTAAAGAACACCTTTGATAATAGAAAATTACAGAATATTCAGAGTCTAAATTTTGATATGAAAGCCCTAGTAGAAGGATTAATAAGAGATCTAAATAAAATATATATACATAGAAAATATACGATCCGTGAATCACAAAAAAGATAGAAAGAAGTATAACTTAATTAACAAAGCTAAAGGAAACATAAAGCTGGTTATTGATAAAAGAGACTATAAATGAAACATTAAGCAAAAAAAAATGAAAAAATAGAAAAAATAAAATATATATATTATCATTACTTGTTGCCATGCCTTGAATCACCATAGTTAAAAATAAAACACAACAATGCATACGGTTTGGAATCCATCGTGCTTGATGCGGAATGAGAGCGATTCACTTGTATCACGATCTCAAATCTTCTCCTTATCGCCGTGAATACAACGGCAATGAAGTTGCCACTTACAATGCAAGAGGAAGGAATTCTCTCTCTCGGTTCCGTAAGTAAAATAATGCAAAATTGGTAGAAAGAAGGGTTAAGGGAGGGACTTGAGCGCTATTTATAGAGTTTGACCACGGGCCCTCTCATCACGGGTCGGGCCGTACTCGACTACACCAGCGATCTATATTAAATGATTAAAGAACATTATATATTTTTATTAGACTGACCTAATTTAGTTGATCTCGATTAATAAAGCCCACATTAGAAAATCTTACATTCTCCCACTTGGGCGATGATGGTAAACGGGAAGCTGTGTGTGCACCCTCGTATTGGTCTAGTTGTTCTTAATGGTCGATCCCATCAATAAAGTCTCGAACACGAATCATGGCGTGTGCATGTAATCACTTGTGAGCCTTTCATGGTGCAAAGTGCTTTCAGCTTCTTGATATGTATTCAATATGTGGTAGTGTGTTAAAATGGACAATACCTCATGTGGTGATCTTACGTGTGTTATCAGTTTTTGTTAGTGAAATTCTCTCTCCTTAAGTGTCATAAGAGCCTGGTATGTCCATTCAGAGAATTCTAAATCATGGTTCCAATGAACTGTATATGTCTTATCTTGATAGTTAAGCATTGCTTTATGTGTAGCAAGACATATTGTTAAGGCTAATGCCAAGGATGCCCCATAGCACACTTAAGGTTACACAATGCCTCGAGATTTTATGATTATCGTACTCGACTTGATAAATCTGCATTCACGATGCCTATCTCATTGAATGCCAAAAAATTGATACATATTCAAATATTACAAAAAATGTAATGAAATCAGAAACAAACTTTATGAGAAACAACATAAAGTCGCAGCTCCACTAATTGTGTTATCCATGATACTCCCTAAGCCCATGCTAATGACATGTCGTCGAACACCTGAGAGGCGAAGGCCTTTAGTTAGCGGATCTACTTGATCATATCATCTGTTGAAATGTGCTCCTTTACCAAGCGTCAGTCTGAACTTTTCCTTTACTTAGTCAGGTACTTGACCTCCAATATTAGCGACGCCAGGACCTCATTGTTGTTAATAAGCAAACAACTGCAGAGGTGTGTCTGGCTTCTGGCTTGTATATGGGCTGTCCACGAAAATCAAATGCAGTCGACTCCTTAATGAGGTTTGAACCCAATTGCTGAGTAATGGTTGAAAGCATCTTCTGAGAGCTCCGCTTGCATGGTAGAGGATGCTATTGACTTATGTTTCTCACTTTTCCCATGATCGCACCTCACGCTAATTTGGAAGATGTAACACATTTGTTGACTTCTTTTCATCCTGACGGCCGGCAAAGTACGAGATCCAGAGATATGACTAGCTCTGGAGTCCTGAACATGTTTGTAAATCGGTATATAGTCTTTTTGTCAGCTTTAAGTACCCTCGTAACCTTCTTGCGGCAACCCTGATGATCGTGTCTGGTTGAATTAATGTCTGCTAGAAGTCTGTTCGCAAAGGCGATATCGGCTGGTGCGTACTTGAGCATATAATACTCCCGAGTGCACTAGCGCCAAGGTGCATTCTTCATTGGGCTTTCTCGATATCGAGGAATGAGGACATTGTGAGACTCAAACATCACCTTCTGACGGGGAGCAGTCTGGCTTACATTTGTTGCATGTTGAATCTTTCTAAAATCGGTGCTTATATGCCCTGAGATAAACCCAGTAGTCGCGAGAGCAGTTCTGTGAATCTGATGCCCGAGGAAAAAGAGCGCCTCCACCAAGGGTCCTTCATATCGAGAAGTTCTTTGTGCCATCACTTTGTCTCATCAGGTAAACGAGGAGTCCGCGCTTTGAGGCGGATATCATCACATAGAATTATAAGGAAAATGAATTTCCTCATGACCTCATGGTATAGCAGTGATGCACTTTGTTCTCAGCCGAAACCCAGGATGAAGCAACTGACACTATGGAAACTTTAAATGCCATTGTCTAGAAGCTTGCTTGAGACCATAAATAGACTTTTTCAAATCACGTAGCGTACTGAGATCATTTGCCACAAAACCGGGTTGCATCATATAGACTTCTTCATTAAAGGTCTCAAATTTGAGGAAAGGCCGGTTTTAACATCCATCTGAAGGGTGTAACTCCGTATCGAAATGAGCAACTAATGCCATGATCCTCTGAAAGAATATTTAGAAGGGGCGGAGAAAATGTTGCTTCACTAGTCTACTCCTTCTCTTTAGTGAAACAACTGGCTACGATCGGCTTTAACTCTCAATCTTTCCTTTAGGGTCCCTTATAGTCTTATACACCCATTTGCAGCCAATGGGTCTACTTAGTTTTCAGGTAATTCAACGAGTTCCCGAACTCCATTTATGCCTCGTAGATTGAATTTCATCCTTCATTGCATCGACCAGTTCGTGGGACGAAAGCGACTTAAAGCGCGTCATTGGATGATACGGAAGCTAGATGTTGTAGTCTTGCTCTCTATATAGACTAAATGGTCGGGTGGTATAGCTGATCGTCTCCACAGTGGATCTCCCTTACTTTGGAGTATTGGCCACATCCTGCACGAGAGCCTTGATGAACTTCATTAGGGTCTCGACAACGGGATCCTGAGTCAACCGGGGTTCGATATGGTGTGTGGGAGTTCCCTGAGTATCGTGTGGGAGGGGAGATAAAGATGCCATATTACCCCGCGTCTTATTATCCTCGATAGTGCGTAATTTTACTTTTCTTGAAACCACGTCAAACTCAGCTTGGTATGCAGGTTTCCACAATTCTTGTGCCTTCAATTTGGATTATAGGCAAATATCCCTTTGGATGTTAAATTGCAAGATACAAGAAAGTAGCTTAGGAGTGGTTGGAGTCCAGAAGCTTACTTAATAGCCGGATTATATAGCTTCATAGAGGACATCCCCCGAGCCTTAAGATGGTTTAAAGTGGGCTTGTTGCTTGGAGTCCGCCTTCAAAGAAAATTCGATGGAGCGACTTTTGTAGGTACCACGATTCGGAATGTACAAAGGCTGTTTCAAAGCTTCACCTGGCTTAATTAAATTTGTCTATAATCATACTCCTTACCATTCCGTGAGTCTGATTCGCGCCTTTCGGATCTATAGCATTTTGCTCGGGACTCCAGGCGTAGTAAACGTACCCTTATCCCGAGAATCCTCTAAGTATTTGGCGAATGGCTCCTTAGGCAATAAGAGCATCGCCATGCTTTCCATAATACTCTCCACCTCGGTCAGATCTAACAACCTTTATACATTTCATTTGTTTCACGACTTGATCAGAAAAATCTTGAACTTGTCAAAAGAGACTCGGCCTTTCTTTAATCAAGTACAAATAGCATACTCCCGAGAATAGTCATCGATGATGTGATGAAATAAAAATTTCTACGAGTTGCTTGTATAGATTCCACTTATATCGGTGTGAATGACCTCAACCAGTGAGAACTTGAGTTTGCGGTTTTCTTTCTTATCTTGGTCATTTTACCTGCAATGATCTACGCGCCTCTGCAAATCATTTTAGACTGGGCGGGATGTGTCACTATCATTGCCTCTACTGTCCTTAGAGATATGTGGCCGGGTTTATGCCCATGATGCATAAGGCATTTCATGGGTTAATGGTCTCTTAGGAAACAACCTTTTGGTAGATCTGGCGACGTATATGTCATTGGGAGATAAACCATGATGCAATATGATAGTTGGACATATGTGACATGACCTTATTTGAATTAAGAGCAAAAGAAATAACATTGTTCTTGATTTCAAAGAGTAGTCATACATGTCCAAACACGATAACTAAGTTAAGTCACAAATGAGAGTCTACGTAAAGTGTCAACAACATTAATCTAAAACCCAGTGCAGAATCAAGATTACATCTCCCTGAGAACATAACATCGAAGCTTTCTCGTTGTTTCCCACGTTGAGTTTTGATTCATCGATTTGGCTTCCTCCAGTTTATGAATCCTGCTATGGTAAATGCAACGTGATTAGTTACCACTTCATGAACCACGAAGCGGATGGTGCTTGATGGGTTGGATTCTTCACAAGCAAAGTGCTAAAGAATCATTACTGTAGGCTCACGTTTGAATGACAAGCTTTAAACTTCTTGTGATCCTTCTTTGTATGTTGCCTGTTCTTACAAAAGAAGCGTAGATGCCATCCCTCTTGAAGGATGTCTTCTTCCCCAGACCCATATTGTCGGATTATTGGAGTAGTGTCATGAGTACTTGTATGAGTACGATTTACGGACTTCTTATTTTTCCTTTTGTGAGGCTAGAGCATATAAGGCGGATGCGCTCTCCTTCTTAAGTTTCTCTTCCTCTCTTACCACCCTTGCTATCAAGTCGTGCGATAAAGTCTCATCTTGGGAATTGTAATTTTCTTTATAATGCAAATCAGGTGGAAGGGTGTTTAAGGCTTGATGCACGATGCAAATCGAGGAATCGAAACGTGAACTGAAGCCGTGCAGCTAGGTTTACCATCCTAAAGGATGTAATCTCGGCTTGTGAGAACCATCATACTTCATGATGACTTTTGAAGAAGTCTTCAACCTCGGCATTGGATGAAGTGCGGTTCAGCCTCACAAGGCTTCAGCGTTTCCTTAGCGGTCTGATCGAATTTGGTAAGCGAACTTTAAGTGTTGCGGATGGATTTCTTCATTGTCGATAAGCAAATTTGATTGCTCTTTTCGAAAGCGGCATAGTCTGTTTTTCTCGGTTCCGATCTTAGTGGCGGCTGATATCTATGGCTTGTCTTTTAAGAAAGAGGCGATGTGAACATCACGCATTTCAGATCGAATAGAAAATCACTCTTTCCATTTCTTAAGTTCAATCCAGTAAGGACCTCGATCGAAATGGAATTTAGATTCTCTGAGAAAAAGTATTTGGAAAACAAAACAAGCAATCTGATCAGCATCAGCGCGAATACTTACACGAGAATTCATACATCATACATAATCACCTTTGGCAGAAAATATGACATGCGGTTGTACCTCTCCACGTAGCGACCGCGAGCGTATTCTAATCTTTCGTGAAATCACCACCTTTGGGTGTATGGATCTTAGATCCCGGTCATTTTCTCGAAGCACATCTTTATCACATGTACCCCTCCGTGAGCTAACAAAGATCGTCTCCTTTGGGAGTATGATCATAAATAAAAGCAGGAGACATCCACCCTGATATAGGCGATATTTCTCAAAGCCAGTTAAGTGTGCCACTTTAGGCGGTCTTGCTTAGGTGAATCCTTGAAAATTTCTCATACCGGGGATATAAGCACATATCACATTCCTTTATATATATATATATATATATATATATATATATATATATATATATATATATATATATGTAATGGGAGCGATAAAAAGCAGGGCGTATATGCTTTTTATTACATATCATGCTAATTATCTTGTTCAATTCATTCATAGATAATGAATTACACTCTACAATCCTTATGTGGTGATATAAATGTGTGAGCTACCATACATATTTAAGCTATAGAAATTTGAAATTCTGAAAATATACCACTAAGAATTACATGTACATTGGGTTCTTTCCGTATTTTCACATCTATAAAAGCTTCAAACATGTAAAATAATACCACAATGCTTAAGAGCATCTCGATCTGGCTGGCGTTGGTACGAATCGTCGAAAGCGGACGTCGGACCCAGCGCCCGCCTTGGCCGCCGGCGAAGTCGCCGACAGAGATTCGGGGTGAGAATCGGTGAGATTCGGGATCCGGTCCGGATGGCGTCAGCATGATGTCATCGGGTAGGGTGATATGGCGTCATCGGGGATCCAGGTCAAAATCGACCGATGTCCCAGCGGCTAAGTCGAGTCGAGTCGGATAAGATTGAACGCCGAATTGATTATAGCGTCATCATGACATCGTAAGCGATTCTTTGGGCGAGCCAGCGTAGGATTAGACGATCGTGGCGATGTCAATCCTGGCCGTCGCCTCTCCTGGCGGCTTCTTGGCGCGTGGCGGCTGGCCAGCGTGGGCGTGCGTCCGACCTCCTCCCGTGACGTGCCACTGCATCAATTTCGTTTCGGCAGTAGATTCCGAATATCTGATAATATTCAACTTTCATCCGGATAAAAATGTGGCCCGAATGGCATGCCGGAAAACAAGCTAGCGTTTTTTTTTTTGTGTTGCAGTTCTGTCCTTGGTAGGCTCGATACCGATATGCGTATGATATTTGCGTGAATCACCATAGTTAGAAATAAAACGACAAATGCATACACAGTTGGAATCCATTGTACTTGATGCGAATGAAGCGGCGATTCACTTGTATACGATCTGAAATCTTACCTTATCCCGCCATTGAATACATTGGCTAATGAGATTATACTTCACAATCTGAGAGGAAGGAATTCTCTCTCGGAGTTCGCGTAAGTAAACGTGTCAAAAATGGTGAAAGGTTAAGGGAACGGCCTTTATTTATAGAGTTTTGACCACGGGCCCTCATCACGGGTCGGAATGTACTCGGCCTGACAGTCCATGGGCGATTAGAGCCCGTATATCGTGCCTTTATGGAACTGACCTAATTTAGTTGATCTCAATTAATAAAGCCCACATTAGGAAAATCTTACATATTTAGCAGGAGTACAGATAATAATAAAATCATTATTCCCTGAAAATCTAAATATACCAATAGTTCTAAGTTTGCATGATAAAAGTGTGGCACCCCTTTTCGGTCCAACCCGATTGAGCGAGTTCGAACCGGATCCGGGATGCTCATTTAATTCTTTTTATTCACTTTTTATTTATTTATTATTATTATTATTTTTTTAAAGTGTCGCGATCTGAATCCTCGGCCCGACCCAAATGGCGGATCGAGACGGGCAGGTTTACCTCTATCGTTTTCATTTATCTTATCAGAAACATTTTATTTATGTCGTTTCGGTTTTAGAGTTTTCAGTGCGATGAGCATTTCAAACCAGTGAGCCCGTAAACATTCCTTTTATCTGATATGTTTTACAAAATGGCGAGTCTGCATTTTCAAAATGATATACAAAACAATAGTTCGAAGATTAACTCTTTTGTTTACAAAATGTCACCGTTGAAAGAATGATATGCATATAATGAGAATTATATACTTATACGTGTGACTTTCTATATGACTCGCTTGATGCACATTCTTTCTGTTTACTCAGAAACATGTGCGTAGATAAAAGCTATGCTCTAGCGTTTTCATCTTGAGTAGTTTCTCTCTCAGATATATTCGATTTTAGTTTAACATGACGTAATTTATCATAAAACTATGTCTTTTATATCAAACTATACTAAATTGCTTATTCATTTTGACATGCTTTCCTTCCACAAATCATTGATCATAATATCAAAATATGCATTTCACATGACTTGATTTATTTAACTCAAATCATGAGATTCAAACATATACTCCCAATGATGTATTTAGTTTACAAATCCCACTTACACTCATCAAAGTTTGTTATTTCACTTTATTTATTCAATTCACATTCATGATGGATTCCGTTCGGTGAATCCCGTCCTTTTTTTCATTTGCTAATATACTTACACATTTAACAATTTCGATCTCCCATCGCAGTGGATCTTGGAATTGGTGCAATACCATGTGGGACATTGGAGCTAATTTCAGTTTGCCTTCATGACGGATCTTTGCTTGGTGCATCCGTCGTAGTGAGTAGTTGATATATCGATTCAATTCAAGATGTAAATTGACGGTCGTTTAATTCAATTAATCACTCACATGTTTAGTTATTAAAAACATTTCAAATATCACATTTTCAAATCCATATGCATACTCGTAATATCATTTCAAAGATATACTCATTCCATATAATCATTTCAGATTTATTTGGTAAACTACCAAAACACTTGAAATCCGAATAGAGGTTAAGTGAACAAACCAAAGCTATCGACCCTCATTTCCTTCCCTTCGATCTCGGTCCTAGGCTAGGTGATCCTCACCCGTCCCTAGTCAATAACAATTATGCCACTCTTAGTGGATAAACAATTATTATACATTTTTAGTGAATGACAATTTATCTTTGTTAAGGATTTTGTGTTAAGACGTAAGTGCGCCTAAAAGGCGGCAGAAGTGTGAATGCAGTATGTTTTTGTAGACCCCAGAAAATTTAAAATTTTCTAAAAGAAAAAAAAATAATAATAAATTGCTGAAATGGCTCAGGGAAGCGTAGAAAATTCCCTAGAGCTTGGATGACCATGATTTGTCTTTGTTAGGAGTCAGTCTCACCAGCAGTAACAGAAAGTTTATTTGAATTCTGGGTAGTAGAGGAATTCTTTATGAGACCACGAAGTTAGGTATCTAGTAACCCAGAGCAGATTTTTCTTCGGAAATCTCGAGTTAAAATTGATTTCAGTTAGTTCATTTAAAATAAATTGAACTAAAATAAATAAATTGTTTGAGGCAGAAAGCTTGAACCGGATGAATTAGAGTGGACGTGTGGCCTTGAAGTGGGCCAGTGTCGAACTTAAGCTTAAAAGGGGAAAGGGAAAAGATGGGATTTTCTCCCTTTTTTTTTGGAACGAGGGCGGTGAGTGAGACGCAGGTTAGAGAGAGAAGGAGAAACTCCTCCTTCTCTTTACGATTTGTAAATCGGTGGTCTGTGTCTGTCGAGGCGAGATTTAAAGTTCATCTACTTGTGAAATTTCTGGCGTGGAGTACGAATGACGCCGCGGTTTCGCCGAAGATTTCGGGTTTGGAGAAAATGCAGTGAGGAGAAGCTCTACCTTCTCTCTAAGATTTATGGCGATCGGCGGTTCGGTTTCCGTCGGGCCAAGACTTAAAGTCGGATTACTCGTCGAGGGCAATGCGTGGACACCGAAATCAAGAATTTTTGTCGAAGATTCGAGAGGAAGTTCGGGAAGGTCATGGGTCTCGGGTCTTCGGGACTCCAAAAAGTTTCGTCTTCGCTCCAAGAGGTAGGGAACCTTCCTACTTAGGTTTATTTCTTATCTAAATATTGTTTTGGTCTTGGTTGGGCCCTAAGGGCTGTTTGGATTGTGTTCCAGAACCGCAAAAAATCGTATTTTGCTAATTTGGGTTGTTTTTGTTAAGTTGATTTTAATTTGAGTTTGGGGCCCGGGTTTTGTGCCATATTTATAAACTGAATTGTGGACTCGGGTGGGATGGGTTTGTTCTTAGGAATTGAAAGGGTTGTTTTTGGGATTAGTTTGGATGGGAAAAATAGCATGTACGGGAGCACCAAAGGAGCCTCGGAAAGCAATTTTGTGTGGGTTTCATATTTGTTGCCCCTGAATCCTTTGTTCATCTGAGGCCTCCAACTTTGGGCTGGCCTGCTTTCACGTCGAGCTTCGTTTTGGGTGTTCTTAGACTCTGGAAATCCCTTTGAGTCTAGAATCCATCCATATATAGCTTGATAAAATTTGAACTCATAATGGAGTCTAAATTTACGAAAAATAGTAGGCCTAAGTGCTTGGCGTCGAGTTCTTGTTCATATAGGCCTCGACTTTGGACGGCCATAACTTTCTCGTCCGAGCTTCGTTTTGGGTGTTCTTGGACTCTATGGAAAGATATTAGAGTCTAGAATCTGATCATATGCCTTTCAATGGAAATTAGTGCTCACATCCTTGTTGAAAAAAAAATGATTGTTATAACAAGTGTGCTAATTGTTGGTTGTGTGGATGTGAGGAGTTGTGTGCTGAAGTGGCCATTATATGGCAGGTTGTAGGCTATCTTAGGTGCATGATATGCCATGAATTAGTAAAGGGTCAGGTGTGTCATTACTTGCCTAGGTAGACTTGATGAAGTAACATGTGTTTATTGATTGATTGGAAATGTGACATTTCTTGGTTAAGTGTCAATGCTTGGATGTCAAATATGTGGTAACAACATATTGGGTTTGTGATGTGTTTTTATTGTGGACATCAAGCTATTGCATGACATGTTGTAAATTTATTTTATTGGGCGTTATGCGCCGTGATGCCTTTAGGGTTTGATTATGACATTACTTGTCACAGAAGTAGTAAGGAGTCGGAATGATGTTGATGCATGCTTGTTTGATGTGTCAATATGAATGTGATAAATGTTAGTATGACTGCATGTATATTAACGTTTAATGAATGTATGGACTTTTGTATGCATTAGACATGAGTGTCCAAGATACACGGTGGAGTGTACGGTATAGGGTGTCCATGTAGAGGCCTTTATACATTGGGCATGACTTAGAGTGCAATGGCACCATTGCATTGCACTGGTGCACAGGGACATCGCATGGTGTGGGTGTGAGTGCATAGTTGTTGTCATTCACCATCCTTGGTGAATGGGTTGTGGACTCACACTTTGGACGAAGTCCAATGGAGATCCGCAATTTGCATGGGTTAAGGAAATGGAAATGGCTTATTGCATTTCAAATGCATTGGGGCACCCTAGAACAATAGGAGTGAGTGTAAGAGGTGGTTTCTTGAGATAATTGTTTCGGAGGGTTGACTAACAATATTATTTATCGGAGTATGTCCACTACAATATCGGAGGGTTGTCCACACAATATCAATCGTCGAATATTTCAGGTGTTTTCGACCCGGAGGGTTGTCGTATAATGTCGTCGTCGAAGTATACTTGATTGATATAATCGGAGGTTGTCCCTTGAAATAGATTATCAGTGTGTCCATGTTATATGGAGGTTGTCGCGAGTAAACACAAATACCTTTGTTTGAAATGGTTTCATTTCATGGCAAAATGCATGTTTGAGGGTGGTGAGGACTTGATATAAGGGGCATGATAGTGGTATCTCATTCATGACAAGTAGGATTTGTGCTAGGATTGCATGTCCTAGGTTGGTGTGTGTGCTTGGTTGTTTGACCATTTATATGCATTTAGGTGAGAATAGCCGCGTAGGACTTATTTACTGCGGGCGTTAGCTACGCCGTCGTGGGGCCCCCCTTTCGGTCTGAGGCATTGTGCGGCGGATGGTGCTCCTTAGAGACGACATCATAGACGGGCGGATTGTGGCCTTGATCCATGTTTTGTATATTATATTAGAACATGTTAGTTTAATATAATGTTTGTATTAAGAGTGATGTAATAACTCTTGGTGGCCAATTGATATAGATTGTATTTATATGGATAAATGGGCCCATACGTGGCCATTTTACTCGTTTGTGGACCCGGTGTGGTCGTTGTATAATATTGGGACAGGTTGCCATGAAAATAAATAGGTTGTATTTTGGGTAGAGCTCCTCGTACAAAGGAGACTTTGCCCGATTTTCATTAAATCCTGAGTCCTGGAAAAAGGGGACTAAATGGTGTGGTGTCGGGTTACCCGACATCCACGAATCTTCCGCGGGTTGACGGGTAGTCAACGGACCCCCGGGATTTGGGGTGTCATAGTTTTTCATTTAGTTTTATCCTTATTTGAACCCCCATTAATAATTTATTAGGGTCCTTAAACTATCGATTATCTGAATCGATGTGTTTAAGCAATCAAAAATTGCTTTCGTATGAATAGTAGCTACGTGCGACGTAGCACTCTACTGTTGGGCGTAGGCCTTGTTGGCGTAGGCCTTGCCTGCAATGTGCAGGGAGTTCCATTTTGGCACCTGACCTCGTGCGACGAGGTATCACGCCTTGGCGTGAGCTACTCCAGCCGGCGTGGGGTTCTGCAGCGTAGCTTGAGCAGATAATGCCCAAAATTTTCCGAGTTTTGCACTTTGCGATTTTTCTCCAAATCACCCCAAAATCCCAAAACAAAGCATGAGAATCACTCCCAATAACATCTTAATATCATCCTAAGCCAACCATGAGCAAAACCCATGGATGAATTAGGGTTTTTCTAACGAACATCATGAAAATTAGAGGTTTGGTTCTTACCTTAAATCGCTGCGCCCAAAGCCACGGCCTTTTCCTTGTTCCTTCTTGCAAGATCTTGAGCAGATGGGCTGAATTTTGCACAAATCTCACTTCTGCCGAAGCTTTGCTTTCTCCTCTCACTCCTCTCAAATACAGTTTTCCCATTACATGAATGTTATCTAAGGCATACATTGATCACTGCTCTCATTTAAGTGTAAGGCCATGTTTGGCTTACCTGAAATTCCATTCTCATTTTTCTCCTTTTTGGTCTTTATTTCACTTTCATTTTATCATTTAATTCCTTTGCATTTAAAAGCATTACGACCCTTAGGTCCTCATTTCATTCCAAATTTACCCTTTTTCACTTAGGTTTATTTATGAGTTCGATCAATTTCTCATTTGGCATATAATATTTAATCATATGCTCACATATTCAGGTCACATTTCTACAATTTATCAGTTTTCTGGGAAAAACCCAAGTTTGACTCAATTCATACCCGGAATATATAATAAAATTATTATAAAAATTCTAAGATATTTTTGGGGCATTACAAAAAGATTGTTACAAACACATGAAAGCCACCTAGGAAGTATCCAAGGAAATTTAGCATACATTAAATTGATGTTCATATGTTACCCAAAATATAATATTAATCTAGGAGATAAGGATTTTGATCATAGTCTAAGCTTATATTTCAAATTCTTAAGGAATAATTTTATGAAAAAAAGCAATAATGTAATGACAATGTATTATAGTGCTTTGTACACACTATCAAACTCAAACTATGAAAAAATTTACCAAGATAAGCCATTTATTAAAATTAGTGATGAATGTAGAGAAATTGTTGAGATAATAGAACCTTAAAAGTTGGACATAATAGAAATACCAACAAATTACATTTTAAGTCTTGAAGATGATATTCCTGAACAAGATTGTAAACAAAGAATTAATTTACCAATATTTAGAGGAAATTCCTTAATAGGAAATAATAGCAGAAATAATACAAGGAGCAGTGGTTTCTAAAGAATAAGAGAAGATGTACATTCACCTTTTCTGATAAAAAGAAATTATTACAATGGAAAAATAGAAGTTGAAGAAACAAAATTTTTAATAGATACAGTTGCTAGCACAAATGTGAAATGATAGGAAGTATAACAAGCACATATGTTTTTGAAAATTATGATGGTCAAACATTAGAATGTTTAAAATATGAAATACCCATAAGATTACAAGGAATAACCTTTTGGTATTTGCTACAAAGACAATAAAATGCGAGAAATTGACATTGTAGTATTCTCTTAGGAAATAGTTTCCTAAATAGATTAGATAAATATAAGATTACAAAAGAAGGAATATAAATATATAGTGAAGACATGTATTTTCCTAGAAAGACAAAAATGAAAGAAATTACATTCCCTACTATGGTATTTATAATGGTAAATATTCAGAAGGTAAGTTATACATGTGGATTAATAATAAGGATGAAATAATAATATTTAAAAAAGCTTTTTATTAAAAGAATGGAAAGATACCAAAATCTCTATTAAAGGTATAACTGGAAATAAAGAAAAGATTACAAAACAAAAAGAAAGTGTGGAAATAATGATTCATAATAAAATAATAAAAATAGGAAAAGTTTATCAATATTACAATATATTATATTAGGAAATGCCTTTTTACAACAATTATCAATATATCAATAAACAATTTATACTATAATATTTAAAATACCTTGTAACCATTGGATAAGAGTACCTACAATATTAAAACCTTTTAGGATAAATTATGATCAAAAAGCTAGAAAATGGAGAATAGAGAAAATAAATACATTTATTACTTATAAAGTAACTGTCATGACATATGTGAAAAATTGAAATAAAATTTTAGTAATAACCCATTAAAATATTGGAAAAAGAGAAAAATCTACTGTAAATTAGAAATAATAAATCCTGATAAAATTATTAGAGTAAGACCAATGATATATTCACAAAAAGATATAGAAGATTTTAAAATGAGTAATGAATTAATGCAAATAAATTTAATAAGAGAGAAGAAAGTAAAAGCCCACATAGTATCCACACCTTTCATAGTAAGAAAAAAAAAAATAGTGAGATAAAAAGAGGAAAAACAAAAATGGTGATAAATTATAAGGAAGTGAATAAGAATACTAAATTTGATGGATATTATATCCCAAATAAGGAAATATTAATAACTTTGGCAAGAGGGAAAAACTATTACAGTAAATTTGATTGTAAATCAGGATTTTGGCAAATAAAAATGGATAATGACAATATACCTACAGAATGGATGGTAAGGCCCTTTGGATTAAAACATGCTCCTCAAGTTTTCCAAAGAAAAATGGATAAAATATTATCTGATTATTTAACTTTTATAATAGTATACATTGATGATATGTTAATCTGCTCTGATTATGAGAAAGATCATGAAAAGCATTTAAATACCTTCATAACACTCTGTAAAGAACATGGTATAGTTCTTTCAGAAAAGAAGGTTGATATCAAGAAAAAAGAAATAGAGTTTCCAGGAATGATAATAGATTCTAGAGGCATAAAACTACAGTCACATATAGCTGAAAAAATAAAAAAGTTCCCTGATGAATTGAGAACTAAGGAAATGACATAGAAATTTTTAGGATATTTAAATTATTCTTCTGATTTTATAAAGGAAAGACATTAATTACAAATGTTGTTAATAAAGAAAAACCAAACAGGATGGAGTGAAAAACATGCCATAATAGTTAAGGAATTAAAATATATATGTTCCAATTTACCGAAATTAAGATTGCCAAATGAAAATGACAATTTAATATTACAAACAGATGCTTCAGATAAGTATTGGGCAGCTATTTTAAAGACAGAGTTAGGAGAAATATGTCGTTATACAAGTGGGACTTTTAATTATAATCAGATTAATTATGATATTAATGAAAAAGAGTTACTTGCAATAATAAAATGAATTAATAAATTTGAGGTATTCTTATTACCTAAACTTTTTATAATAGAAACTGCTAATACTCAAGTTGTAGGATTTATAAGAAATAACACAAGAAAATGAGTATAAGCTAGAAGATTGTCTAGATGATAAACTCTTCTTAGTTATTACAATTTCAAGATTATTCATATAAAAGGTATTGACAATTTTCTTGTAGACTTTTTAAACAGGAATGTCGAATAACATCCAGGAATTACGTGATATCGCCATTGATATAGCCAAAGGAATGAATATAATCTTTGAAAATTATAATGATCTTATATCAATCGAAGAAAAAGTAATGAATTTACAAAAAGATATCAATAATATAAGATCTAAGTCATATATGTCACAAAATCTCCTTGAAAAATGTTTTGAAAGATTAGGAGAAATGATATTGAGGTCAAAAGATGTTCCCTCGGTCTCCTCAGAGACTAAAAACATCAATAAAGTAGGCTTGGATATGCCGTCCCATTCGGGAAAAACCGACCAGTATTGATGATAACAATTAGAATGAGAGATATATCACGCTATCAAAAAGGAAATATCTCCACAAAGGTACTCGGGAAATGTCATCCAACAAAGGATAAGCTTTGAAGGATATGATCTTCCAAAATAAACACCTCCCAAGTGGAGATAATAGTCCCTTAAAGGATAAACTTCTCCCAAAAGGAGAAATTTCAGATGATATCCTCTTTTTTCCAGAAGAAAAAACAAAAAACACTATCATAAATGCTTCGTCGTTTATATGACTTTCTCTGAATTCATCTATATTTGTAAGACTGAGAAAATTCTAATTTTAAATGATAAAGCTCTAATAATTTCGAGTCAAAAATCGAAATTTTTTAGATCTCGGTAATGAAGCAGACTTCATTGGAATCGTCTCGCGAAATCTAGCTACCACATCAAATTTGTAGAATTCGAGCCACGGTCGAATTCACGTTTTTGAGCAGAGGCTTTGGTCACGAGGAGCACTTGGCACATTTTGAGTGGCTCAAGATGAGACATGTGCCAAGTGGAGAGCTAGTCAAACATGAGCTCAAGTGTGGGGTCATAGGAGACACATGGCACACTGGTGGATGGAAATGTGGTAGATGGATAAGTGGATGAGATTAGCAATCGAAGAGCGGTGGAATTAGGCATGTGGCAAGTGAGAGGACAACTCATTTGACCCCTATCTTCTCCCAACCGGTTTGGGAGGGAAAAAAGGGATAAAAGAGAGAGAAAGGAAGAGGATTTTAGAGAGTGACCTTCTCTCACAGATTTCCGGTGTCGGTCAGTTGACTCCGTGAGTGAGGCAAGTTGATCCATTGCCAAAATTTCACGTGTGAATGCAGTTATTGTAGGTTGAACTCAGAAGTGGGAATTCTTCTCTACTTGGATATTCTTTGTTTAAAAAGGCTATGAAAATGGTTTGGGTGTTGTGAGGGGCCGGAAATGGTCGTGGATTTTGGTCCGAAAATTAGGCAGATGCTTAATTTGTCATGGACAGCCCACGTGCGTATGGGATTGTTAAAGTCAGTTGATGGTTGGGCGAAGAATTTGTCCATGTGTTTTGCTTGCATGTTATTGCTTGAATTGAATGGCTTGAAATGTGTATGGGAAATGATATGTTAACGCATGCTAATTGATGTCTTAACATGATTGTTTGAATTATATGAAATATAATTGTATATGAGCCATTGGATTTGGATATGTGAATTGACATCATTGCATTCATGTGCATGGTGACATCGCGTTGAGTCGGGTGTAAGTGCACGGTATGGTTATTTACCATTCTTGGCGAACATGTGATGAGCTCGTGTTTTGGAAGACGTCCAATAAATGACTCAAGGCTTAAATCATAAAATGAAGTAGAATTTAGGTGTGTTGGACGGAGCAAGAAGGGGGTCGTTAATCCCCTCAGGTGAAAGGTCCTATATGGGTGTAAGAGACCGCGGAATATCAGAGTGCAGCTAACAGGTGTAAGAGACCCTCGGAAGTATCAAATTACGTATGGATGTGAGAGACCGCGGTCTTTATCAGAAAAGTTACGTGTGGAGTGTAAGAGACCCGTGGTATAAGCCCAGGTTATCTTACCCAGCCTGATCATGTTTATCACTTGAACTAGAGAGTTGAGTGTTAGAATTAGAGGATGACTCGGGATGGGTTACCATTGGCAAATTGCATTGGGTGTTGGTGAGCCGATAAAGGCTCGATATTTGTGACACACCCCCGCCCCTATGATGGGCTGTGAAACCACTCCTGAGAAAATCCCCGGTAGTTACCTCTAACATTAGAAATCCTATGACGAAGCGTATTGCTTGCTTAAACCTCTATAAAATTTTCTTTTTATTTATAACTTAGGATTTGGTAAAATCTTAGCGTAACCCCGACGCATGTGGTGCACATAGTCTAATTCCAAATCCTGTATACATCCAATTTACTCTAAATCCATATATCCAAACATGGCAACCAGCATACCAACACCTTCTCACAACTAACTATGTACATACATATGTCCCATTATACAATTTCAAAGTATGTTCTTATAAAATATAATTAATACACAGCACTTGTACAATGTCAGGGACGATCTATTATGCTCCAGTCTTGCGTGTACGGAAAATAGTTTTAAATACAAAATAATGAGCTAAATAGGCTCGATGAGTGTATACTTTTATAAACGGTTTTGCTTTAGGAAAACATTTCAAAATGTAAAACTCTACTCTTTTACACTGTTTCGAAGCTATACCTTGCTTTGCTTGCTTTGAAAGTTTCTAAAACTTTTCTTTGCTTACTTGCTTTTATACTCGCTTGCTTTAAGGTTATAAAACTTTTAATACTCTTGCTTGTATTTGCCTTTCTTTAAAAGCGTATAAAACTCTTATTCTTGCTTGCTTAGAAGTTTATAAAACTGTAAACTCTCTTGCTTGCTTTATCTTGCTTGAAAAGTCCTTTTAAACCTTTCACAAACCTTTTGCTTTAAAAGTTTCTCAAAACTTTTTCATAAAACGGGAGCCTTGGCTCAACCGCATGCTTTGAAAATAAAACCCACGGGGCTTGGCTCAGCCAAGTCTTTTGAGAATCTAGCGGGGCAGGCTCGGTTTACTTAAAAACTCTCGGAAGCACAGGCGGCCAAGGAGACGATGGTTGATTTTTCAAAGCGTATATCATGTTCATAAAGCATCAACCCTTTGGAGCTATTTTTTCTTATCATACTGATGAACCACGGGAACCTCTGCTTTCAGCCGTGCGGGTGGAAGGACCTTTAATCGCATCACCTTTCCGTGAATATGGTGGAGATGACCTCGTGTAAGCCATCACCCGTAATTTAGTTAGGCTCGTAACCTTATATACTCACATGCGTGCCACGGTCTCCTTTAAATGCATGATGGATGTCCTAAGTTTGAGCCGGAGACAAAGCTAAATGCATGTATGAAATCCTATGGCCTTGATGCGCATCCCCGAATCTATTTGACTTTGTTGCTTGCTTATAACTATGGAAGGCCTTGTTTTTAATTTCTTTTGCTTGCTTGCTCTTTGAAAAATGGTTTACAATTTAAAACCATTTGCCTTGCTTGAAAAATGGTTTAATCATTCAAAACCATTTGATCATTTGCTTGCTTGAAAAATGGTTTACAATTCAAAAACCATTTACTTACTTGCTTGCTTGCTTGGAAAATGGTTTAATCATTCAGGCTCATTGCTCATTTGTAATTATGGTTTTACAATTTAAAACCAATGCTTTCTTTCAAAAATGGTTTAACTCAAAACCATTTAACCTTTCTAATTCATTGCCTTCTTGAAAATAGTTTGAACTCAAAACCATGAAATACCAATTAATAAAGCAATTTGTAATAATAATAATAATAATACATAGTATTTGGAAAAATGAATTTAGAACACTCACCTCTTTGCTTGCTTAACGAGCACAGTTCCACACTTATCCAGCCTTTACTTTAACCTACAACTCGAGCGAATCGATTGCACATATTAATCGCACTTAACATAATGCTTCTAGAATTAGTCACCTCTTTATACTCTTTTAAAGCTAAGGTGCTAGGGTTCTATTCAACTAGAATCACCAGATTCAGACAAAAACTCAGGGTCTGTCCAAAAACAACCGGATTTACTCTATGTCTAATTGGAATCAAAATTTTCCAATGCACATGGCCCCCACTTTGAGTGAAATTTTGGGCCACTTAGGATGAAAGAATTGACGATGCCTATTTCTTTAGGTTGGTTCTCCTTGAAGTCTATTTTAAAATTTACCGCCAAAATCTCAAATCGGATAAGAAATGGCAGTTATGGCCAAATACAAAAACTGGTCGAAAGCGGAAAAAACGAGAACAAGGTGTACGGTACACTCATTCATGTCTGGAGTACACTTTATACGGTGGGGTGTGCAGTACACTACTGTTCATGTACCGGTACACCTTCCATATTTTGCCTAGATTTTGTTAATTTTCCCACTTTTGATGCCAATTCACTCTATACATCTTCTATAATTCATAATACCTCAAAAACCAACTTAGAAATCATCTAAAAACAACTCCACAACATTTGAATTGGTGCTTTGGAACACCAAGCATAAAGCGCTTAGGTGAAAATCTACAGAACACTACTAAAGGTCCTGATTCTTCTACATCATGTAATTTGATGATTCGAGTTTATTTTCTCAAATTGGGTTTACTCTCATAACCCCTGACGTTGAAAAGGTTTGTGAACTTTTTGCACAACCACTAGATCAAAAGAGAGAAACTAATCTCCGTCCAAAAACCTTAGGATTCATATCAAAACCAAAATAAATTCCATACCTTGATCTTCTTCTCCCTCTTCCTTCTTCTTCCTTCTCTTCCTCTTGCTCTTGGCTCTCTCCTCTCCTCCTCGAAACCGTGGACCCAACCTTTGGAGACGAAATGACATTTAGTTTATTTTTTTCCCATTTTATATTTTTAGCATTTATTTAATTGCAAATATACTTTCGTCTTTTAATTATTACTTGATTGTAACTTATTCAATTTCTACTATGACCCATCTCAATTTGTTTCTAATTTCCATATCCATTTTGCTTAATGACCATTGTACCCTTGTTCTCATACAAATCCGAGGTTCCTGTTTATCATTTCTTACTTTAGTCCAAAAATACTACAATGTGACACTTAGTGCTCTTATACACCCCTAGAGTATCATGTACTGTACACTTTCTCGGGACGGGGTGTTACAATTTGGGTGTCATTGGCATTACCAATAATGATTGCCATACTTGGCATGGGCATGTGTGAGGTAGTCGGTGATTGACTAGGGTATGGGCATGGAAATATTTCATGCATGATATAAATCATTCCATGTATGCATTGTAAATTGTATGGAATGTGGATGTTGTGATGTGCCATTACATGTGCATTTTAGGTGGGGAGTAGCCCTCGTAGGAGAATTGACCTCTTGGGCATTTGCTAACCTGATCGTGGGATCCTTTCAGTATTCGAGACCAGACGGTGCTCCTTAAATAGGGATTATAGAGCGGGCGGTGTGGCCTTGATTCATGTTTTGTATATATATTAGAGACTTACTAGTTTTTAATATATGTTTTATATTAAGAAGTGATGTAATAACTGCGAATCTATAGAAATGTATGGTTTTGTAACTTTCTTATGGACCAGTATGGATGATGAGCCTATTGGGTCATTTACTCATGTGTGGGTCTCATGATATGAGGCGCCTGAGTTTCCATGAGGTTGACGATGGTCAAGCGGGACCCCGGAAATTGGGGCGTCGCGTGCGACCCCAGAATGGACTGGTTGTTGCCGACCACATTGGTCGATTTATCACGCGATTATAAATAACGAGAAAAAGTGATCCCATATTTATTGATGCCGTGGATTCGATTTTGTGGATCGAATCTGCGAGTTCGATTGTATGAAATCCTCGATGCTCTGAGAACCACCAGATTATCTGAACTCACGAGAACCACCAAAAAATTATTATGTTAGGTTCTTTAGTATTAGCCCAGAATATAATGAAGATACTGGAAAATACCTAAAGGCATATCACCTTATCACAATGAATAACAATGAAGAAACAAGAATAGAAATAAATAAAAAACCAAAAAAGCTTGGGTATTACAATCGGCCTTGGATAAAGACTAGAAAAGCACTGGGCATAAAAGCGGTGCTAGGAAGAATGTCATATTTTAAAGAAGAAGTACATTGGGGTCAGTAAACGACCCGACAATTGGATGATAGTTATTGGAGATGGAAAGCCGGAGGACATAGGATGATGGCGACAAAATAATAGAAGTGGATCCAGTATTAATTAGTCCGATCAAATGACCAAAAAGAAGAGTGAAAGATTTATGAAAAAGACAAAAGTCAATAATGAAGGTTGGATAACCCTTGGAAAGAAAATGCATCTCAGCTTTCTAAGTGGCTTGACAGGACATGTTTGCCACTATAAATGTAAATAATAAAGTAATCTGACAATAAATGTCTAGCACTATAATTAAAATAACAATTGGCAAAAAGAAACAATGACAGCAGAGATGAAGATAATATTGAAGCTGACAGTTGAAGTCAAAGAAATTGAAGAACACGTTTCTTATGAAGGAAAAAGACAAAAAACAGCTGGAGGAAATAAAAAACATGATAAGGTAAAAAGGACACTTGCTTTTGAAAATGAAAAGATAGATGGGAAGACAAAAGAAAAAAAAGAGTGACACGTCCCTTGTGAAGATAAGGATAAAAAATCCTCAAAGTTCTAAAAGGAGAATAAAGTCTCCTTGTAAGGCATCAGAAAAACCATATCCATCTTTGTATCCATATTTTGTAATAGAGTTCTAAGCTTTCCATAGAGAAGCTTATATGTAAGATAACAGAGAGTTTTATGAAATAAAAGTTCGAAGTTTCCCCAGATACCTTTTTGTGTTTAGATCCATACCGGTGAGTGTCTACGATCTTTGATTTAATCGGTAGCGTGAAGCGGAGACGTTAGGGAAGAGGGATTCTTCTCGATTGAATCACGAAGAATCATTGGATTATCTGCTTTATGTTTCAAGTAATTGAGGAAGCGTGTTAGCACTACTTGTTTAAACTCTTATTTGCATATAAGTTTTCTCTAGTTTGATAAATTTCCTCACTTTTTGAGTTTATTTGTTATAATCCGTTGTTTACCCTCTGTTGCTACACATAATAGGTAACTGAGGAGATTGTATTAACTTTTATTTCATAAAACTCTCTCTTATCTTACATATAAGCTTTTCTATGGAAAGGTTAGAACTCCATTACAAAATATGGATACAAATATGGATATGGTTTTTCTGATCTTTCTCATAATCAGAGCAGATTAACATATCATCAATGTATACTATTATAAAAGTTGAATAATCAGATAATATTTTATCCATTTTTCTTTGGAAAACTTGAGGGCATTTTTAATCAAAAGATATTCATCATTTCATAATGACCTCACAGGTGTCTTAAAAGCTATAATAGGTATCTTGTCATTATCTATTTATTTACCCAGAAATCACGATTTACAATGAAATTCTTGTAATAGTTTTCCTCTTTACCCAGATTTATTAATATTTCTTTATTTGGGATATAATATCAGGTAATTTAGTATTCTTATTCACTTCCTTATAATTTATCACCATTCTTGTTTTTCTCTTTTATCTTACTATGTTTCTTATCATGAGAAAGCGAGTACACTATGTGGACTTTACTTTCTCTTATTAGATTAATTGCATTAATTCATTAATTTGTATTTTAAATCTTCTATTAGCCTTCGAAAATCAGGGGTCAGTTAACTTGACCATCGACTGAATTACTACATAGGTCATAGCCCACCTAAGTCTTGGTACCCGAAGCAATTACCCGATTACTTGTGGGCGTCGAGTTCTTCAGCGTAGCTCAACGATCCACTTTCCACACGGACCCTCCATCCGTATTCTTTGCAAATATGAGAATAATACACTAAGACAATCCGTAAGAGTTCGATCACAACCCTATTACCATTATTACATACCTGACTATATTGGCAATAATCCATAATAATTTAATTACAATTATTTTATACAAAAATACATGCTAGAACTAGTTTGTCCCAAGCACTTTTTACAAAAAAGTTTATCAAGGCCACATGTTGGCCTTCTTCGCAATCATGGCCTCGTCTGAGCATCGTCCACAGGTGTAGACCCTGCACCTAAAAGGGTTGTCCCATAAAGGGTGAGCCACGCCCAATAGAGATCACCTCCCTCTGAGAACACTCCTTTTAAGTGCGTACGATGTCGCTCAACATTTCACATTCACATTTCAAAGGAGCATATCGATTCACATATGGAATCCTATATGTCATGCCATGAAATGAGATGCGACTCATTAATTCGTGCCACAGTAGGTGTATCAGAATCAACAAAATTTATATCTAGCTCCTGCTGCAGTATGAAAATGCTATGATATAGCGACTCTGGGTCAGTTTCTGGGGATGAGTTTTCTTTATCTGAATGATTTGCGGTGATTGAAATGAGTGAATTTGATTTGGATTTTAAGGTTTTGTAAGCGAGGGGGTGGTTGTTCCGCAGGCCTGAAACTAAAATAAGAAAAAAATGTAAAGTAGAACCACAGCGAAGTGTGTCGGGCCCATTGGTTTTGGGTTTTTAAGGCAGCGGCTTATGTCCTCGGGTCTTTCCTGCGTTGGGGAGGATGACATATGGTCATTTCGAGCCGGATCTTCATTTGACTTTAAAACTACAAGCCATAAATTTCCCTTCTTTGAAACATAGCATTTCTTGGGCATAAATGTCACTAACGGTGATAACATATCTCGAAACCTACCACTGCATTAACTAATGAGAGCAACTAGCTGGATAACGGTGGATCTAGTTAGTAAGCATCCCGCGTAACAGCTTGCCAAGTACACGTTAGTGAGGGTGTGCTGGGAGATTTTAACCTAAGGTGAGAAGCGAGGCATAAATACCCATGCTTGCATACATGAAAAATAGTAGAACTGCGACACCTCAGCTGGTACCCGAGTGGCCTTCTCTTCAAGGATGAGGGAGGTTTAAGCCATTTAACTCCTTGAGGTTATCATCCTCGTAGGGTGTTTGGTACGCTAATGGAAAAAGAAAATGAAGGAAAGTGAAGCGAAAGAAGAGTAGAGTAGGAAGGTGAAGCTTCTCCCAAAAATTTATTGCCGAATTCATTGATAGTTACGGGGCTTGAGGCGGGGCTTATGCTCGAACGAGGAAAGTTACAAAAAAACCAAAACCAAAAGCTATTACTAAAGGGATAAAATGGGAGCTTGAGAAGAATTGCAAAAACAACAAGCGTGAAATAGCGGGAGAGCCGGTGGCTGCATGATGAGCAGTCTTTGGCATTTGGAGGCATGAGCAGTGCTCGCGGAAAAGCATTCTGCGGTGGTCCACGTGTTCTTCTGGCACTTTGCTCTTCTTTCCTTCAGGATCTGATCTGCTGGCTTGATGGAGTTCAGCTCGGGTTCTTCGTGTTTGAATTGACAGTAATTTTGGCCATGGCTTGCAAAACTATAAAATTAGCCACAAAATGCGATTAGTAGAATGGTAGGGACCTTAATGTGCAAATCAGGTTAATTAGAATGATTAGTACATAAAAAGCACTCAAAACCTATAATAAATAAGGTTCAAAATAGCACTTTTTGGGCACTAATCTCACCCCCAACATGCACATTACTAGTCCCTTAGCAATGAAAGAAAGAAAGAAAGAAAGAGCTTATCTTAAACGATAAAAAAAATGATGTTCACAAAAATTATTATCTTCAAGGTTGTGAATGGTAATGCCTAACCCTCGATAGGAAAAAATTGAAACCGCACCCGATAACTATTTCGAGAAAGAATGCATCTAAGAAATTGAGTACTCAAAAGAGCCTTCTTCTTGGTGAATCAACCGGAACTACCCAGAAACCTAAGTGTTTGTTTTTATTCGGTTCTCATGATAAGCTGTGGCTTGCACCCTCTCGACTAAGCTACTGCCACACTTAGGACACTAACTTGACCCTAAATGATGGACCCACTCTTGTTCCCTGACTCTTTTTGTGTCGTAGGGGTGCAATCTTGAGGAATCGACCTCACCAAAGTCCATATAACGGGATCTACCGATGACTCCCGACTTGATTAAGGCTTAGGGCACCCGAGTCGCGGAATTCTTTTCCCGACAGCCCAACTCTTGAGTTTCACCGGACTCCTAATGATTTCGAGACTCCAGCACCTACAACTTGCTAAAACTTCACCCATCCACCCGTGTAACGAGCACTAAGTCGGTGGCTCCCGACCCCGAGTTGGCAAGACACTTGGGCTTTAAAGGCTTCATGCATGGGCGTGCTCGGGTTTCAAGGCAAAGCGTTGCAATTTTCTTCTTTCTTTTCTTTCTTCTTTTTGCTTTTTCTTTCTCTTCTTTTATTTTTTGGAAGACACATTGGCCTTCTATTCATGGGGTCCTTAGCTTTATTAAAGGTGGTCAATGACCCAGGGTGGGATTATTGCAAGGCTTAGGAGCTGGAACGATTTAGTTATTGAAAGAAACACGTGTGCCTTTGTGTGTGTGGTTAGCTAAAGGTGGAAGAAAAATGTTGAAATCAGCGAATTCAATTTATCATCCACTCTGACCGGGCATGGAGACAATCTAACATCAATAGGAATTGGACGATTGTTTCATTTCATCTTGCGAGGCTAAATGAGAAACCACAATAAGTGCGATTTTGAAAAAGTAAGTTGTATAGTATAACATCTTCGCAAAAAGGAAAACCCGACCAAGCCACTAAACACATCCACCAAAAATGGGCTTGCTCAAAATAATAACAAAAACATAAATAAATGCTACTTCCTTCCACTAACTCTCCCCTGACGGAATGTCACATTGTCGCGAATTGGCTCGGATTGGAAAGTTAGAGAAGGAGGTGCTACCTCCCTTGATAAGATGTGCTTTCGTTTTGGATAGGAGACTTTGCAAGCTTTCCATGAGACCTTAGCCATTAAAAGTTTGAGAACTGAATAAACAAGTTAGGAGGAAGAAAGAGAGGAAAAAAAGTATTGGTTGGAGCATTTTTTAAATTACACCTTCATAATAATTTCAAAAGTATTATTTTTGGCTATATTTAGATTCTACACTCTCTAATATTACTTGGTACCAAGAGCAGCCTAAAGCAATTTCGGATGAGAAAGTTATGGCCAAGCAAAATTGGGAGGCTGCCAATTTGGAAGCGAGTTGCGAAAATTACTTAACTAGCAACTAACGAAATTTCGAGTTGAGAAATTCGCACTACGAATTTTTTTTTTTTTGAAAGGCAAGCAAAAAATAAAAATAAATTATTTTAACTCTTATTTTTTTTCAAGAATAATTTATATATATATATATATATATATATATATATATATATATATATATATATATATATATATATATATATATATATATATATATATATATATATATATATATATATATATATATATATATATATATATATATCCATGAGAACCAGGACAAAATAATGCACGGAGTGGAGCAAAAATCAAACTGCTATAGTGCGAATTTGAATTTTTAAGTAACTATGAAATTGCGACTAAAGTCGCAAGGTTGCGAAAATTTCAGCTTCTGGACCTGAAAAAATAAACACAAAAAAAAATTAAGAAAAATTGCAGAAAATTGAAAATTAATCTAAAAACAAATATTAACTAAAAATTAGAGAAAATCTAAGAAGAAAAATTAAAGAAATCAAAATAAAGAGAATAAAATAAAATAAGACAAGAAAATGAAAACAAAGAGTGGGAAACGTATACTGACCAAATTCCTCGAGCCTTTGGAGAATTTCTTTGGGCTAGCGGAGCTTATAAATCTTAGGAGTTAGTCTTTCGAATCAGAAACCAAACACCCGAACCATGCGTATGTCATGCGGTATGAAGCGGTGCCGTTTCTTTGAGGTATTGGCGGCAGAAATCGAACAATGGCCCGCTAATTTCTTGAAGTTTTGCAGCATAGGCAGTGATGGGCTGGCCTTAGCTGGCGACGGGGGAGCAAGTTCTTCATGTATAGGTTGTGCTACAGGCAGGATATACACTGGTAGTGGGCTGCTTTTGGGTTGGGCAGTGGCACTTGGATCCAAATTTATAGGGTTTAGGTGAAGGATAAGCTTTTGGGGTTCCTCCCACCTTCCCTTTCCTGCACTCCCACACTTCCCTTCTTTGCCAGGTTCCTCAGAGCCTCCTATTGGTTCTGCATAGAATTCCTCTGAAGCTGCTGCGATTGAGTCTGCTCACCAAATAGTGTCAATTAAACCTCTCTCTAAATTTCCTTCCTCTTGATGATCATCTTCTTTGGCCCGAAACCTTGAAATTGATTCCGCGGGTTGTCAGAATTTTTGACGTTCCTTTAAACCCGTCTACTTTTTTGGTTCGGAGAGTTCTCCACGGTATGAATTTTTGACTCGATTGGGCATTGGATTTCTTCGTTCTTCTGGCGTCACCCACCCGGCTTGGTAAGGTTCGGTATTGCTTTCAGTAGCCGAAATTAAGCGTAATTGGTTGTGGTGGCTGAGAATTGAAGCCTGAGATGGAGAAAGTAGGAGGTGCATAAGTCGAGAACCTTTGCGGTTACTCATCCATGGAGGGGTTTCTATAGTCCCTCATGGATCCTAGATGAGTTGGATTTCTCCCCAAGGTTGCTGATTCTATCATGAAGGTTTCTATAATCCTAGGACATATAGGCTGTGAACTCTCTACGAGGGTATTGGTATCTTTACTCTCCCTCTAGGTGTTCCATTTGATCACAATTGACCCCTTTGGACATGTAATCTGCTATATAAATGTAGCACACAGGCAACCTGAAAAATCCTATAACCTTGTTTTTTTAGTGAAATAAATTAAAAAAAAGCGACAATAATATAAAAATTCACGATACTTGTGCAGTGAGGATCTGAAGTGTTCCAGCTTCGTCAGATACATGAGGCACCATCCCCAGCAACGACGCCATTTGATTCATGCCTGATAGGTGTATCGGAATCAGCAGAATTTATATCTGGCTCCCTTTGCTTGGTAGCAAAAACTCTTTGCTTGGAGTATAATGAATTTCCCCAGGTCGAACACGGGGATAGGTTTCTTTGTATAAATGATTTGCAGTGATTCAAAAATGGTGAATATCAATTTGGATTTTAAGGTTTTGTAAGAACAGTGGGTGTTGGTTGTTCACAGGATGAAACTTGTAACGCCCCAAAATATACCCTAGCAGTTTTCGACATGTTTAGGGTATTTTGTAAGCATAATTGGAATGTTTCGTAGGTTAAATCACGAAACATGGAAGCGAGACCGGAAATTTACAGATTTAGGATAAGAATTGTAATTTGTCCAAAGAGGGACTTAAAAGTCATAAGTTAACAAGAATTAGGGGCCAAAGTATAAATAATAGGAATTGTGGTGTAATTCCTAGATGAAGTTGTAAGGCAAATAACATAAAGTTTGTTTATAACAAAGGAGACGAATGGATTATTTTTGGTCTCGAACAAAAAAACTTCACATATGGAGCAAAAGGGAAGGAGAGGAAGAGGAAGAAGAAGAAGAGGAGGAAGGAAAAGCAAATCCAGGTATGGAAAACGAAATTTAAGTATGGAAATTATGGATTTAGCATGATTTTAGTCTGAATTCTTGAGGTATGGATTCTTCGAGTTTCAGTGAACATTAATTTGATTCCCATCTCTAGGGTTTTGCTAAATGAGCAATTCCTAACTCTAGATTTAAGGGAAGTTTGGTTGAAAAGCTCTAGTTGATAATGAGTGGATATGGAATCCTTCACAATTCCAAGGAATTGTAGAATTGTGTGAATTTTGGTATGAATCCTAGGATTCTTTTGCAGATTAAAAGTGTTTGTGGAGTTGTTGGGAGAGATTCCATGTTAGTTTTGATGAAGGATGCATTGGGAGTGATCTATGGATGAAAGTGTATGAAAAAGGGGAGAAAATACACATTACAGGCATTCCCGGTGGGGGTATCTTGGTACACCTTGAGCTGTCTGGGGTACACTTCGGGTTCGTCATTTTTGGCTGACGTGTGCCGTACCGCGTTAGACACATCTTAGGTACACCGCATTCTGGTTTTCCTATTTCGACCAGTTTTCGTATTTTAGCCATAACTTGCTCATTTCTTATCCGATTTGAGTGATTCAAGTGGATAATTAAAATAGACTTCAAGGAAAACCAAATATATAGAAATAGACATCGTCAAATTCTGAATATATGTGGCTCAAAAATTCACTCAAAGTGAGTACATATGCAAGCCAATCCCTGCATCCGTTTGAACATAGAGTAGTCAAGAGTTGTTTTTAGGACCGTATCTTGATTCGGTTCTCCAAATTGGGTGATTCAGTTGAATAGAACCATAGCACCTTAGATTTAAATGAGTACAAAGATATAATGCAAATATGAAGTTAGATCCGGAAAGTGGAGTATTTCAAACTGTCCCTCGGGTAAAATAGGTAAAATGACCCAGTTGGCATGAAAATGCCATAACTTTAGTTTGGATGATCGATTAGTTAGTTCAGACCTGGGTAAAGTAGATTCATAGAAGAATAAGAATACATGAATAAGGTGTGATTACATAAGCATCATACTTTACCAGTATATGAAATACGATACATCGTGAACACGCTAATGGAAATTTAAGAATGCTTGTATTATAAAATAGTAAGTTCTTGAACCATATAATTGTAAACTCACAAGACCAGTTACAGTATTTTATTATACAATCACGATTAGTACTTGGTACTCTGAGTTAGTGCTGCGGCACTCCTGATTGTCTTGGTACTCTGATTAGATGCTCTGGCACTCTGATTAATCTTCGAGTACTCCACGTTGAGATTAGTACTCAGCCTCCCAGTGTCTGTGCCACAGTAAGTCTCACAACCCTCTATCTGTTAGTCTCTACTGGCACTCTGTCTGATAAGTACTACATTTCCTCTGTCCCCGATTAGTGCTCTGGCACTCTGACGATACTAAAATCTGCTTTGTCTTTCTGGCATAGTACTATATAGTATCTTAGGATACTTATTATCTTTGTGTCTTACACTTTTATTAGCAGATACAGTATTCTGGTTATATGATAATAACCTGAATAATGAATAGAGTAAACAAAGGTGTTGCTAAATGTAGTACCTATGGGTGCTCACGTATCGAATAAGTTACGTAGTACCCTCGGGTACTCACAATCTCTGTCAAGATTACATGAAGTACCTCTGGTACTCCACGTATCCCGATTAAGTTACGTAGTACCTACAGGCCTCACATGTCTGATTAAGTTACATGGCCTCTGGTACTCACATGTTGATTAAGATTACATGCATGCTCGATTAAGTTACGTAGTACCTCAGTACTCCACAGCCATCTGATAGATTACCTTAGTACCAGGTACTCTCGCATCCCGATAAAATAAGTATAAGTTACAGCAGTACCTCTGGGTACTCCCGTAATCGTAAATATGAAGTATGAGTTGCATTGCCAAGGTTCTGTAATTTGCCTCTGGGTACTTAAGTATAAGTTGCGTATGGGATTGCGTGCCTGCAGACATAAGGTAAATAAGTGAAATGTAAGTATAGGTTACGTATGAGTTTAGGAAGTACTCTGGGTGCTCTGTATCGATAAATCATTATAAGTCCGATCGTACCTCCCAGATACTCTTGTATCGATAAAATAAGTACAAGTTACGTAGTACCTCACAGTACTCGTGTAAATAAGTATAAGTCATTACCTATATAGGTACTTTTGTACAGAAATATAATGTTTTTGTAGTACCTATAGTTTACTTGGTATCAATACGAGAATTAAGCTACGTATAAGATCCGAGTACACAAGGATAAGCTCTTTTGTAAGACATGTATAAAATCTAAAATGCATGTCTAGTTAATAACTTTTTGTGATATAAGATGCGTAAGATAGTTATCGCTACGTAAGACATGTATTAGTTCTAAAATACATAATAAGTTCCTGTAATACCCGATATCAGTCCAGTAAGATAAGTATATGCTGCATAAAGGAGCACTGTATAAGATCTGAAATACATGTCCAAGTTCCGTAAGACATGTATAAGTTCCATAATAAACATGTATAAGATCTGAAATACATGTATAAGTTCGGTAATACACGTACCAGGTAAATACAGAGTATGTGCTCCGAAATACAGTATAAGACTAAAGTAAGACCAGTATAAGTTTTATAAGCACTTACAAGTACTTCCGTATAAGAAATAAGTTCTGCAATATCGATATACGTTCATTAATTTAGTAATCTCTTGGGCCTCCAGTAGATTAACTTCCGTAGTATAAGTCTAAGTTACGTAACTCTGAGGAGTCTTGAATAAACATAAGTCTGTTATAAGTATAAGTTAAGATAAGGATAAGATGCGTGGCTCCTGCGGGGTCCCGAATAAACATAAGTTTGTTATAAGCGCCAAGTTACGCACCAGAATAAGCTGCCTTCTCGGGATACGAATAAGCGTAACACGTTAGAAGAAAGAAGTACTTGTATAAGTTGCTAATATAAATGCGCTGAAATTTATATTATCATTATTGTTTATCGTTAAATGTGTATACCACATAAGACATGTTTCCACTAAGCGTAAAGAAGCTTAGCATGGTTTCGTAGTGTGGGTGGAAGAAGACATCTGAAGACTTATATATTGGGCGACATAAGGGTTCACTCGTATGGGTTCGTGCTACGATGCGTAAATGTAAGAAATACGAGTTTTGTATTTGTAAATGGGACTCGATAAATGTTATAGATTTTGAGGACACCACTTGATGGTAGTTCTTTTGATATATGTGATAATTTGATTAGTTATAAGATGTGGACATAACCCCGCAATGCAAATTAAACTTTAAAAAAAAAAAAATCGGTAAGAGTCGGTGTGGTCTCGCACCCCGGGCTGATGCGGATCCTAATACCGCTCCGGGTCGGACGGGAATCGAGAGTGTGGTAAAACAAAAAGAAAAAAAATGTAAATAGAACCCTTTGATGTGGGCCCACCCCAGTTTGGGGTTTTAAGGCAGCAACATGTCCTCGGGTCTTTCCTCGCGTTGGAGAGGATGACATATAGTCATTTCGAACCGGATCTTCATTTGGCTTTAAAACTAAACCTAAAATTTCCCTTCTTGGCCTCAGCATTTCTTGACTTTTAATGTCCTCTTGGTGATAACATATCTCGAAAACCTACCTACACGAGTAACTAATAGGAAAACGACTGGCGGATAACGGTGGATCTAGTGATAAGCATCCCACTGGCAACAAAAACACTAAATACACGTTGTGGTGTGCCTAGGAGATTTTAACCTAAGGTGAGAAGCGAGAGCGCCAAATACCCATGCTTTGTACATGACGGTAGAACTTGCGGCTCACTGGCGGGCGGTGGCGCCTCTTGGATGAGGGAGGTTTAGCCGAACATCCTCCGAGTTGTCATCCTCGGTGTTTGGTACACTCCAGAATGAAAAAGAATATGAAGGAAAGTGAAGCAAAGAATGAGCGGAAAGCTTAGCTTCTCCCAAAATTTATTAAATTGTAATAGTTACGAGGGCTTGGCCCGGGAGGCTTATATGCACCGGGAACCAAGAAAGTTACAAAAAAGCCAAACCAAAGCTATTATAAGGGATAAAAATAGGAAGAAACGAAAATTGTAACAAAAGCAACAAAAGCGTGAAATAGCGAGGAGAAGCAGTGCGTTTGCATGATGAGCGATGCGGTTGGAGGCATGGGCGGTGCTCGCGAGGAAAAGCATTCCCGCGATGGTCCATTGTTCTTCGCACTGTTTCTTCTTTTTCCAGCTTCTAGGATACGGTCTCTGCTTGATAGTTCAACTACGTGTTCTTCGTGTTTAGATTATTCGATAATTTTAGTCAAAATAGTTTTCAAAACTACAAAATTAAAGCCACAAATGCGATCGATAGAATAATATGGACCTTAATGTGCAAATCGAGTTAAATTAGAATGATTAGTACACAAAAGCATAAAACCTATAATAAATAGGGTTGAAATAGCACTTTTTGAGCCTTTAATACTCATCCTCTCACCATGCTTTCAGTCCTCACCGACTCTCTCAAACATTACCTAAGCCCTTCAGCGACAATAGTCATTTTTGGATGACATCAATGATCATTTTCAAAAACAAATTTAATTTTTATAAACGCTTTTGTTGATATCACAATGATCTTCTTTTTTTATCAAAATCATCGTCTTTTTATGGGTAGCCAGTTTTTGGAATCCGCGGACTCCGCGAAGCCTGAACACTTTACGACATTTCATCGCTGGGACCATGTTTGACCATAGTGGCGAGTCTTTCGCGAGGGGGATCTATCCTTCTTCTTTTGGTACATATTTTCTTTGTCTTATTCCAATTTATGCATTCTGTTAGCGATTTATCCCATTTACAGACCGATCTGACACGAAGCGTAGTGTCGATTTTCTCATGCATGCACTCACCCATTTAATGCAATGTCCCGTGCATATCTGATACGTTATGCCATTGTATGCATATCATATCCGCATTACCATAATGAATCTTTGCATGGACAACACAAGGCTACATACCAAGTGTCGCGGATAATCACATCACCTGCATGCTGACTTCCGCCATCATTTCATTCATGTCAATATATCGCATCTGAGCATATATCAACATTCATTCAACATATCATTCTATGATCCAAGCAATGACACCTTGTAGCAAGCCGTATATTGTACATTGCACCTAAAATTAAATAATCATATGTTGGGTACTCATATTGACATCAAATCGGAATTTACTACATTTGCAGTAGTGGCCCACTCACAATCAAGCCATGTCATAGCCATTGCACACACCAATTCATCACATGTCAACATGTTAGGGCACACACATTGACATCCAAATATGTCACCCTTAGCCAAGTAATAAACCACTCAAACAAGTCACACAATGGCCCCCAAAGCAAGCCACAATAATAAAATCGGGCCTGAGCGGACCCCGAGCATGCCACAAACATAGGCTCCGAGCAGTCGCGGGCTGCTTTGGCCTTGCCTAGCCTAGGCAGACCAGAAAGTCCATCTTCACTTGTCCTGGTTTGCTGACCTGCCGCCTTTAAGCGATAACCTGCCATGGCGAAGAACAAACCCTTCCCGTGGGAAGATCACACATACGCTTATGCGAAGAAACATCAAGCAAAACCCGAAAACCTTGTTTTTCTTGCTGAAGCAGGCCCTCAGAGCGAAAAACCCTCTTTCACGGCCCCGAATGGAAAGTAAGCCAAGGCGGGAAGAAGTCACTTATACAGGGATTGATACATTGGTAGGAAGTCTCTTAAACCCGACAACTTCGATTTCTCGAAATCACCCCTCTTGGATCTTCGACCCAGTTCTCTTGGTGCCACGCATACTCTCGTCGATCATGATGAATTTTCATCTATAGCCCGATAGTAATGCGAACTCGCGAATCTTGGAAGGCCTTGAAACTCTCCTCTTTCTCTCTCCCCTCTCTTCTGCATATCGACGAAATTGCGGGCTCTTTTTACTAATTGCGCGCCCAGCAGTTTAAGTTGGATGTATAGCCACATCGTGCCGCATTATTTTCTCTTGGATGCGATTTTGTATAAGCGATTTATTTAGTCTCTGTTCAGGATTCAAATTATATATAAGACATTTCAAGTCATTCGACCTTACAAGATTTTCGTAAACAATATGGTCGGCAGGAGTCCTTTAAACACATCTTTCAAAAATGTAAATCACGACTATCTGGTCGATGAAATTCATCGAATCTTCAAATTTTGTAGACAAATCGGCGATCGAGTTGGTTTGTCAATCAGAGATCTGAAGTTAGGTTTCGACGTGCTATTCTCAGCAATTTCTTAGTTTACCCTTTTTGAAAAATTGATTTTCACCGGTTTCATTCTCTCTCCTTAAAGATTATCCGAAATTCCACACCAGCACACACAATCTCAATATACGACAATCATCAATCAATGGCTAAACACCCCTTCTTTGTGACGAAAGGATGGTTGCTTCATGACATCTTCGGCTCATGTTGCCTCCTCATTCCATGGTGCTCCCACAGCTTACCTTCACTAGCCTCATAGTCTTGCTTTACCAAAACCTGATCCACAGCTATACATGATGCGCGAGTCCTCCTCGAAAGGTCTCTATGCATCGACTCTGGCTCTTCCCCGATTCACCATGGTGGGATCTGGGTGTACTTGCAGACATGGAGACATAGATCACAGCATACACACTTGATATTTCGGCGGTAAAGCCCGACCAATATGCAGCGTACCTACCCTCTCAGTACCTCGAGGCCCAATATACATAGAATAACTCCCCCTTGTAAGCGGTATTTCTCTTAAAAGCGCTAAGGCACTGATCGCACGCCGAACTCTGAAGCCGTATTTTTTTATCGATTGTAGCTCTTCTATTGGCTCTAAGCGCGGAAGGCGCCCGCAGCATCATATTCACCTTCTCGATTGTCTCACAACCAACAGGACCCTTGGGTTTGTTCTCTCTCCACCTCTATCAATAGAATCGACCGCGGCTCCCATTCAATGCCATGGGTGTCATCGTATTCTTCGCGATAACTATTATTATAGGTGAATTCCTGAGGTAAATGGTTCCCAACTACCCTTGAGATCGGGACACATGCGCCGCGTGCTCATCTAACGCTAGATGGTCCTCTCTAATTGATTGTCCATCTGGGGATGAAAAGTAGTGCTCATCATCAAAGCGTGTCACGCAGAAACCGTTTGGAAGCTCTTCGCGTGACGCTGGCACGGATCGTTTGATGTTGTGGCGCCGCAGACGCTCCACTGGCCGAACTATCTCCACATTATATACGGCACGAATTCCTCTAGTGAAGGTCGTCGCCTTAGCTAAAGTGTGCCCGACTTAGTGGTAGGTCCACTATCACCCACATCGCGACATGCGTTCGCGATGTCCGTGGCAAGTGAATCACAAAATCTATCGTGATGTGCACCCACTTCCACTCAGCGACCTCCAATGGTTGGAGTAATTCTACTGGCCTCTGGTGCTCAGCCTTTACCTGCTGACACGTGAGACATCGTCGAACGAAATCTCCTACGTGATTCTTCATCCTACTCCAGTAATAATGACAACGTAGATCGTTATACATCTTCGTGCCATCTAGATGCACAATAAAGCGAAACAATGGAACTCCACAGGATCTCCTATCTCGAGATCTTCGATTGGGAACCACAACCGTCCCTTTATACCGAGACTACCATGCGACCACGTTAGCCGTCACATGTACTGGCCGTACGGTGCGGATGGACGGTATCTACGCATCCCCATCCATGGCAGTCACTGCACGCCCGATAGGGAAGGCGTAGCCACTAAACTCCCAGCATTGCCGCGGGCACGGTCTTTGTGCTGCGGTGGCTTCATTCCACCGGTCTCGAGCATCTGCCATTCGAGGAAGCTATATTAGCGACACTCGTGACTTAGGTGAGTGCGCCGGCCACCACATTTGCCTTGCGGGTGGTAATGTAAGTGAAATCATAATCCTCGAATCTCCATCCGCCAGTGCCTCATGTTGAGGTGCGGCGTAAAAATGTACTTCACTTTTGTGGTTTAACACCCAGCCAGAGCTGCTCACCTTATAGTGCGGCACGAGCCGCTCAGGAAAGACAAGTAGTGTGACTCCGTGTCGTAGTGTTGGGGTAGCTCGCCGTGGTTCTTGACTAGGAACCATGACCACACCTCTAGGATTGCATCAAAACATCGGTCAGTCCTTGGGGCATCCGCGACGCATTGTGTGCCTCTGTCTTTCTTTGGAGTTTGTCGGTGCGGAAGTGGAAGCAGGTCATACTTTGATTTGCGGATGGCATCTCCACCATGAAGTCATTTCTCGAACCCGACCTCCGCCAGGAGTTAACCTGTCTGGCGTAGATAACGGGAGAAGTCATCAATGAAGCTCTTGTAATACCACGCGATCCTAAGAAGCTGGCATTATCTCGAAGACTAACTTTGGTCCTCTCAAGCGCCACACGATTCCCGTTCCGACCCGATTGGTGAGTCGACCAGGTTTGAGTGCGAAAGCAATATCTTGGGGCTCGCTTATTTTATAACCAGCAATCATTTTACAATTAAAAATGAACTACCACAGGAGTGGTATCATTAAATTCACATTATAGTCCATTTCTTATACAAATACACATATATATACATGTCACAATACAAACATCGAGAGATCGCGGAGACAGTCTTTGGGTGAGCACACATCTACGAGATGGCCGTGCTGGCCGGTGTGGAATGTCACAGTCTCTTTATCTCTCTTGGGTACCTACACGGATTGAACACAGTGCTAAACTACAATAGTGGGAACATATAAACGATAACGACCCAGTAATAATAATCGTTGTCAACGTCTTTTTGCATTTACTTTTACTTATGCAAATAACAAAGTCTATGTATTTGACTTCTAACTCATCTCATATTATACATATAGATTTTATTCTTTTGAGATTATATCATTTCTTGTTCATATCACTTCCCACGTAATCGAGTCTTTTCTGAGGTTGTAACTCATATCTACTACATGTATGGCATATCATATCCTATCATATTCCAAAGCAACATTCATATACAATGTAAAGTGAAAGACCATGTCCAAGTCATGTTAAATAACCTACGAGGTCAAGTCTGACTAATGCCCATGCATTAGACTCTTTACACCATTATCATGATAGAAACCGTTAATCCAACTCTAGTTGGAATTTCGTTCATGATGGGATGCCATTCAAACTTATTTTGTTTGATTATATTTAATTTTATTTTCAAAGGTGTGTGACAGAATCCCTATGACCTGGTTGGCGGATCGAAGTGGGCTGGGTTTCTTTCAAACGTTTTCAATCAGAAACATTTTGTCTTATTAAATTTTCTTTTTCAAAGTGTCGCGACCGAATCCACAGGCCTCGACGAAGCGGATCGAGCAGGGCTTGGTTTACTGAGCATTTTCAATTATCTTTCAAAACATATTGTTATGTTATTCTATTTTGACCTCTTAATTCGCAACAACTATGTTGGGCAAATCGTAATAATTCTGATTTCAAAACACGTAACATTCACACTTAATACATGCATTTACTAAATGATGCCTTTTACTATGTCGAGTGTAATGTAAAAGATACTTATACAAGTACACTTTTTAATACCATCGTTTTCCCTTTTGAGTTTGTGATTCCACAGATAGCTATAAATTCGACATCCGACATATTCGGTTGGTGAATCACACTGTTTATTTGTCATTGATGGTAATGTGATTTCACATTCAATATTACTGCGTCATATGACTATAGAATTATTATTCTGGTGATTGGTTGGTGAATCTTGTCTGTCTGTCATTCATTAGCGATGTGATTTAGCATTCAATTATTCTTAGTCTCACATGGCTATAGAAGTAGGCATTCACGACGGTCGGTTGGTGAATCGCATACATGCATCATTATAATTGTAATGTGATTGCATTGAACAAATCGCGGTTACGCTACGTGGTCGGTTGGTGAATCCCGTCATGTCGGTCGTCGATGATACATTTCAAATCAATTTTACTTTTATCGCGTAGTTTAAACATCGTCCCGAAATACATGCACACACATGCATACGATATGACGAGACATTAGAAGATAACAATCATTCAAATCAATATATATATACATATATATATTTCTGTTAACATTCATAACGATCAAATCACATTTCAATTCTAATATCTACTTCATTATCTTTTCAGAATATCATAATCTATGTACATTTCATATGCTCATTTACATATTCATTCCACGTATCTCATTCATATGCCCATTCGTATACGTTTCGTTGTTATCATTTTAAGTTTATATGTGATAATAATCATTTATCATAACCACATTATATCATTATGACATATTGCACCGCATGTTCACAATCATGTTTCAGTCGTTTTCATTTTCATTTTCCATAATCATTTTCATGTTTCACTTGAACACATCACTACATTTTCATTTCTACTTTTTCCTTGTTTCATTGCCTATTACATGGCACTTCATATTCTTGTGAAGTATAGTGTCTATGAGATCACACCTCATTCATATATTCTCATTCTTTTATGAATCTAGTTTGCTTAGGAATTGGAATCAATCGATCGGATCATCGAATTCAAGTTATAACATTTCATACCAGCTACAGTCATTTCGATTTTCTAGTGACAGTTTGTATTACTCATTTTTCCGAGTCTTAACTGTATTTTGACACTATGTCCTTATACTCATTTAAATATAAGGTGCTAAGGGTTCTATTCCAACTGAATCACGATTCGGAGAACGAAGAACTCTCAAGTTACGTCGAAACAGCCGGACTACTCTATGTCAAAGCTGATGCAGGAATTTTCTTGCATGGCCCCCACTTTGAGTGAATTTTTAGATCACTTAGGATCAGGGTGACGATACCTTCTCTTTAAGTTTAGTTCTCCTTGAGTCTATTTATAGCCATGAATCACTCAAATCGGATAAGAAATGAGAAGTTATGGCCAGACAAAACTGGTCAGAACAGGAAAACCAGAACAAGTCTAAGTGGGGACCAGCTCCTCTGCAGTGGACCCAGCACCAATGACCAGAATCAAAAGTTCTGAGTGGGCACCCTTCTACCGAGCAGGACTCTCAAAAGTGCCCAGAATATGTGTTTTCTCACATTTTTCCATATGATTCAACTCAGTCAACTCTATACCTCATAAATACTTCAAGACCACTTCAAATTTAAATACTATGATCTCTTTTCTACTCAATTTATCATTCAATCCTTCTCTTATTTCAAAGACTGTTCTGAATTTCTTAAAAACCATTTCTAATATGGGTCTTAACCCATACACATACCCAAATACACAAATTTATTAGGGTTGTTCTAACCTGACCACTCTTTGTTCACAGTAAATCAGAGCCTCGAGGAGGATTCATGTTTTTCTTGTGCCATTTAGAGTTTTATTAACCCTAATTCCAATACATCTTTGTAGTTAGGATGAAATCTAGCAAACCCTAGGACTGGGTACAACAAATAACCATTAACAAACAAAACCAAGGATCCATACTCAAGGTTAGTAGTTCCATACCTTTTTGGAGCTTGGATTTGCATGATCTTGGCTCTCTGTGCTTCCCCTCTTCATCTTTCTCTTAACACTTCACTCTCTCTCTCTACGGGTTCTCCTCAAATGAGACCAATTTTGGTCTTTAAAACATAGTTTCTTAAGGCCATGTTTGGCCCTCAAATAAAACCCATTTTGACTTTAACCTATTTTGAACTGGAAGCCCTTCCATTCATTTCAATTTCAATTTCCATCTTCTCTATTCCATAATGGCATGTAACTTATGGATTTATGTCATTGTATGTCTTAATCAAGGTACCTATTTTGGCATCCCATCCTTTGGCTTTATTACCTTTGGGTCCTCAAATTGGTAAATTACCACTTTACCACTAACTCTTAAAATTGAATTCCGGGTCTCGTTTATTTACAATTTCCATTTAAACTATAATATCCTGTAAACAAGTCAGCTGGCAGGGTATATTTGGATGTTACACCAACTCATAACTACTCAGCATCTGCAGGTCCACTTGATACCCCGACGGATACCATATTGCCCCAAGAATCTCATCTCAATAAGCTAAAATTCTCACTTACTGAATTTGGTATACAATTGATGCTGAGTCGAGAACACAGTACCATGCAGCAGTCCTCCTTAGACTTGGAGTAGATTAAGATGTCATCCACAAAAACCACGACCGAGTGATCACATGTAGGAGGTTGGAGCACCCTATGCATGAATCCATGAGCGTCGTTGGGCCGTTAAATCGATCCCTAACGGCATTACTATGAACTCAAAATGCCCGTAATATCAGTTTATAACACCGTCGTAAGGATATCTGCACTCCTAACTCTCAGCGATGGTGGTTGGTGCGGGAGGTACATGCTTGTAGTAGACTCACGCCCCTCTCAGCTGATCAAACAAATCATCAATCCGCGACAAAGGGTACTTATTCTTAATAGTAGCCTTATTCAACTATCGATAATCTATACATAGTTGAAGAGTCTATCCCACCCTATGAAAAAATAAACGGAGCCCCAGGGTGAAGTGCTTGGTCTAATGAAACGTGTCAAGTAGTTCCTGCAATTAAACCTTAGGCTCACGTAACTCGTGACGGCTATTCTATGCTGAGTCATAGAAATAGGTGATGTACGGTGTAACAATAACAAAGTCACCATCCTATCACGGAGGTAATGTGGTAGTTCATCAGAAAAACATCCTCATACTCACGGAGGATCACTCGAGGTAGATCGAATCTTGTCTCACATTTTCTTCTAGGTAAGGCTCGGCCACTGCCAGCTATGGCATGGGGTGCTGCATGGCTCGGGGTCAGCGTCATGTATCCTGACATAACATAATTACCATCAAGTGTGTAGGCCGTAATCCTCCTGATCCATTGATGGCGACTCGTGTGTCGTCGGCTAGTCCATCGAGGATGACATTAAGCAGACATGTCCCATTTGGCCCTCGGGTCCACGGTGAGTAGAATCCCGAGGAGATATCTGGCTCACAATCTCGATATATCTTATCAGCCTCACCCTAATTTCTGGGCGAGGCTCTTTGTAATTTATTTTGAGTTTCAACCTCTGGCCCAGATCTTTCACACATGATCACGACCTTCGAATGAATGAGATGCACAAGAATAAAAAAAATACTCTTATCTAGAAGCGAAAGAGTAGAAAAGTACCCTGAATAACTTACTGATATACAAAGCTCAGTCTGAGGTGTGATGGCGTAGGCACGCCCCTAGGTCCCTGAAATTATGGCATGTGATCCCTGTCCTCAACCTCGACCTATGCCCTGGCCCATGTGGCTTGTCTACGAAATAATAGGTGCTTATCACGACAATGCGGGACCAAATCACTTGTCTTTACTGGCCCATGGTGGGTGGGAGAATATTTGCATCTGTGCATGCCCTACTTATGACTAGGAATATGGTGTCTCATAACTCTGGGATCCTTGCCTTTGAGGGCAATCTCGTCTCAAGTGCCCGGTACCAGCATGCTTTGGAAACACACTCTTTACCTTTTTATTGGTTTAGGAGCAAAGTGCCTCATCTCTTGGATATTGATCTAGCCTTGCCTTATGTACAGCCTGTCTCTGAAACCCTCGCTGAGCAGAAGTCCTCTACTTCTTTCCCGAGCTAAAAGAAGAGAGCTGACTCTCCTTTCTCTTACCACTAGCACCCATATTACGGATGCTCCGTCATTAAATCCACTTCCCTCTCTGGCCGCCTTTGTCTTGACCATCCAGAGTCATATCTTGTAGGAGGAGTCCTGATTTTGATTGGATAATTTCCAAACCCATCCTCAGAAATTTTCTCTCACTTTGGCCATGTCAGGTAACTACCATAATCGATCTGTGAAGCGTTAATCAGTGAACTTAGCCCTGAAATTGAGCAGTCGTGATTCCTTGTTTCAACTCTGGGCTCCTTGGCTCTTACATATCGTGCGAGATCTTAGGAAATGTTGCCCATGAAGAGCTCACTGCTCTTCTATGTTGCCTCGAGTTCCTCAGGCAGGCTAATCATGTACTTAGGATTCACTCTCTGGCAGAATGCGGCTAGCCTTATTCTCGTGGCATCGGAGGTGATCTCCATAGCCTCCAAAATCTTGCCAACTTCTCGAGGACAATGATTAGGCTTACGTCCTATTTGATCCCCTCCTCCTTCAGGTTGAGGATGATGTGCCTTAAACCTCTGGGTGCTGGATCCTCCCCTAACCCATTTGCTTGCTTTATTAAATGGTGAGCACATGGCCTTCGCTGCGCATGGCCTGTTGTCGCGTACCTAATAGCCTCCATGAAGGCTTGTTGATCAAAGGCCGATGGTGGTTGGTTTTTACCCCGTCCACCGCCTCTACGTCCTCTTCCTCGACTTACCATCTACACATGTCAAATAGAAAATTGAGATTCCTTTCCTTGTCTAACTAGTAGTGCATGTGCAGCTATCTTAATGACCCTCAACATCGACTATCTTGTTAGTTCGTCCGAACCCCTGGATTATGTTTTCTAACCTAAGTGTTACCTCTTTTCCTATATACATTTTCTAACCATGTATACATTCACAACGCCATCACCAAATCATGTAGCATTTAAGCGCAAACATGAATGCACCGATGTTGTGTTTGTGTTTACCATCCTGCTAGGTAATCACGTACCTTTGTTCGATCATGAACTATGGCGCGTTCTCGATGAATCTAATGACCTAGACCCATATCCATCCGTCTTTGGGTAGCGCCACTATATATACGATACCAAGATGTAGCGTCCCAAAATCAAGTATCTCGTTGACCAGCGTCCAACTTGAAATTACTACCATAGAGTCGCGCTTTCGTCTTCAGTACGGCTTAGTACTTCCGCATTACTTGTAGACGCAGGGATTGCCTGGTACCGCCTCGGCGTCCTTTCTCTTGGGGCTGTTCATCCGCCATTACGTTGCGACTATAGAGGCCATACCTTTCATGATTCGTAAAAAGTTCGATCGGCGCCACCATTATTACATACCCATTATATTGACAATAGTCGAAAGAATTTAATTACAAATATTTTTATACAAAAATACATGCTAGAACTAGTTTGTCCACGAGCACTTTTAAAAGGTTTATTAAGGCCACATGTCGGCCTTCTTACTTAATCTTGGCCTCAAATGCAGAGCTGCCTCCATCAGTGTAAACCCTACCTGCAGTTGATATAATGGGATGTGCTAGAATCAACAAATATTACTCCTTCATAATTAGCTACCTCGGTAGGACAACTCTTTAACGTTATGGTGGCTATAGGTCGAACATGGGGATGAGTTTCTTCGTGTAAATGATTTGCGGTTGGCTTAAAGGTAGATTTCACTTTGGATTAAGGTGTTTGCATGAGTAGAGTGAATGGTTTGCATCTTGAAGATAATAAAATAAAATGAAAAAGAACTCTTTGAAGCATCAGACACTGCAGGGTTGAGTCTGAGTTTGAGGTTCTCGGGTCCTTTTCCTCGCGTTGGGGAGGATGACTATGATCATTCCCCCAAACCGGATCTTCATTTAGCTATAAGGCGAACCACAACAATTTTCCTTTTGAAATATAGCATTTATTGGACATTAATGCTCACGAGCAGTAACATATCTCCTTGATCTGCACATGGTGACAAATAGACGTGGCGAATGTCGATGGATGCTTGTGATAAGCATCCGATGAACCCTAAAAGATTACCAAATACTAATCAATCAAGGTAGATCGGGATTTAAACCTAGAATGAGAAATAGAAACATTGATGGAAATAAATGCTTGCGTTAAAAATAGAGAACCATCATTTTACCTTAAAAACTATAGCCTCGTAGCCCTCTTCTTCAAGGATAAAGGAGGTTTAACCAACCATCCCTTGAGTTGTCATCCTCAAGGGGTGTTTAGCGATCGAAAGTCGGACTTGAGAAAAAATGAGAGAAAAAGAAAATGAGCTGGAAAACTCCTTGATTATACATATGTAAAAATAAAAATGAAAAGTTCCTTTTACAAGATTTTCTTTGAGCTTATATAATGCTCAAATAAGCAAAAATACAAAAATACCCTCAATACCCATAATACATGAAGAGTAAAATGGTAAAAATGCAAAAAGTGGGTCAACCGGAAGTCAAAAGGGCCAAAATTCACAAATGCAAGGTGAATTTTTCGCGGTCTCTTGGAAATTTTGTGACTAAATACCCTTACCTTCCATTTTCTTGCCTCTGCTCTTCTTTCATACGTTTCTTATCTGTGCTAAGTTCCCTTTCCAGTTCTTAGATGCTTGGATCGATTCAACAAATTTAACGTTAATAACTTTGGCTTTGCAAAATTGTACAAAATGCGTCGATAGAATAAGCGGAAGGACCTTAATGTGCAAATCGGGTTAATTCGGTTGATTAGTACACAAAAGTGCTCACAACCTGGCCAATGGGCTCAAAAATAGCACTTTTTAGGCACTATCAACGAAAGATTTGTCCATAAAGGGTAAGCCGCCTAGTAGGATACCTCTATAGAGGCTACTCTAGCAAGTGCATGCGATGTTCACTTAACATTTCACATTCACATTCAAATAAGAACATGCAGTTATATGGAATCTTATATGTCATGCCATGAAATGAGATCGACTCATCATGTACCATGTGCTGAGTCTCACTTGAGCTCTCTCACCTGGCGCTAAGCCCATGTGTGTGTGACAAGCGTCGTGCGGATGACATCGAATGATCATTTTCAAAACAAATTTCATTTGTTTATAAACCAAAAGCTTTTTGGATAATACATCACAATGATCTTTTTTTTTTTTTTCAAAACCATGCGCCTTTTTGTGGGTAGCGGATTTTTGGTGTCCCAGTGAACCCATGAAACCAGGACACTTTACGGCCTTTCATATTGGGGACCATCTTTGACCTGGAATGCCCCCGAAAATACCCTAAATTTTTTAATTTTATTATATATTCAGGGTATAAGTTGATGACTTGGTGTTTTGGGAATTATTAAAACAGATGTGAATCTGACTCTGGAGCCACTTGTGAAGGACAAATCTAATCTTCACTTCAAACAAAGAACCAAGGACCGGACCGAGGCCTTTTCAAGGCAAAATTTGTTTGGAAATGTGAAAATGAGGCTTTAAGGGTCGATTGTAAAATAAGTTTATATGTCTAAGTGTAAATATGAGGATTGAGTGCAAATAGAAATAAGTGTGGACTATATTGCCATTTGGGAGAACTTAACCCAAAAATGCATTTTGTAGCCAAACAAGGCCTTGAGGAAATGAGATATTTAAAACCAAAAGTAGAAAAAAATGAGAAGTGAGACTAAGTGTGGAAGGCCAAACATGGCCTTACACTTAAATGAGTGATTTAAAGACCAAAAGGTGGGTCTAGGGAGCTCATTTGAAGCGATCGTTTTGGGAGAAAGGGAGAAGAGCTAGAGACGAAGTGGGAGATAAAGGTTTGGTTGGGTTTGCTTCCATTTCTTTCTCTAAGAGATCAAGCAACTAAGAAGTGAAGATTTGAAGAGGCTAAGGTGAAATAAACCCAAACCTTTGTTCTTGTGTTTGGTTGAAAGCGAGCCCCCGAATGTGGATAAAAGAGCTTTTGTTTTGGTTGTAAAATGAGTTTTGGGATTGTGGTGAGGTTGTTTTGGTATACGTTAGTTGGGATTGGTTTGGATTGGTTTGTGTAAGCGTTTGTAAAAGGGAAAATGTTGGAGTTTTCAAAAATGTTGTCAAAACTTTGTAAAAAAAAACCCCTATTCTTGTTTTAGCTATAGATTAAGTTATAATCATCCAAATGAAGTGATTAGATTGGTAAATAACCGTAAGAGATAGGGATCTGAGTACTAGAAGGGACCAGGAGTATAGATTGGCTCTAAGGCTCTCAAATATGGGCTTAAGATGAGAACCGAGTAGCTCGCTGGTTATGCTGTTTTGGGTATTGTTATAGTGTTTTGGCCATAAGTTGAGTTTCGCTCGTCGAGTGAGTGATTCAAAATTATGGGTAAAATATACTTCTAGAATAATAATTTACTTGGAAGAATTGTATCTGAAAATGTTCTACTATTATTACTTGAAATTTGTCAAAGTGGAAGTGTAATGGCAAACGATCGATTACGCTGCAAATTGGAGTGAAATACGGATGTAAAATGCAATAACTTGAGTTTTGGTGATCGAATTGGATGATTCTGGACGGAAAAGCCAACAGAACCATATATTCAAATGAGTAGAAGAATCATCTCCAATTATGGAGTTAAGACCGTGAAATTGGGAATATGATGAGTAACGGGTGAGTTGGGCATCTTGACCGGAGTTTGGCATTAAATCACGTAGCAACGAGTTTAGGTGATCAGATGAGATGATTCTAATTCCTAATAAAAATAGACTCATAGAGATAAAATTTTCTTAAAAGAAGCATGAGAAAATTATGGCTCATGTGTCCCCAGAAAATTTTCCAAGTGAAGGGGTATGGAGTAGACATAAACCCTGACCAAAAACTCCTAGAATAACCTACTAATATGTGATTGTCATTGTATTTGAATAGGGGCTGACGAGGAGGAAAGTCCGCATTGAAGTCGAGATTCCGAAGATCGGAATCAAAGCAGTAGTTTTGGTTTGTTCTCTTCCTCATATTCTCGTTTCAAGATTTGAACTATTTGTTCTAAATGCATAAGAAAAGCATATTGAATTGATTTAATTGATTTGAGAAAAGTGATTGTGAAATGTTTGCATATGACAATTGCATGATTATTGAATATGAACTATTTATACAAATGTACGTATTGTACTATATTTTTGCTATAAAGGATTTGAACTCCCTTAATAGAGATATTGCTTCATTTATTCGCATTAAATGGGTGGTATACGATGGGGTCAAAATAAGCGATTACCTCACGAACAATTGTATTGATGTGTCACTCGATCAGTCCAGTAGGGACACGTATATCGATAGTGTTCGCTAATTGATTTTTAATAACCAGTCGGCCCGGCCAGCGAGGCCGTGCGTGTTATAAGCGTTTTTTATCTTAGGCCTAAAGCCCGGTGAGGACCGTGCAGTGATTCGATATCTGTATCACAGAAAACATAGGTTAAATTTGTTAAGGGTAGAACATAATTGAATTGTAGAAGTGAATTGAATTTCTGAGCATAATTGAATTGATTTGAGATTGTGAAATATTGGAATCGAAAAACATGAATGTCAATTGAAATGAAAAAAAGCATTGTGAAATGCATGATTTGATTAATGCATGATTTATTGAATATGAAAGTGTATATTTGGGATGATCAATGAACTATAAATGACTGTATATAAAACAAGTATATGTATTGTATTGACATTGATCATCCAAAAAGATTTGAAAGTATTGTTTAGCAAAATTGCATAATTTGACTTAAACTGAAACTAAAGAATGGAATTGTATAGAACCACTAAGCATGAAAATGCTTAGCGTATTGTTTTATCAATGCGTAGGAACCAAGTGGTTGATAGTGATTGAAAGCGGACCCAAGGTCGAGGAGCTCAGAGTCATTCAGAAAGTTCACGGAGTATTCTCCGACATATGCATGCACTCCATTTGTTTTTTAACATTGATATTTTGTAAAAACAAGTTGAACTCTAAACATCTATTTTGTAAATCATTTTGAAAAAGCATAGAATGCCTTCATTGTAAATGCATTTTGTTAAATGTAAATGTTTATGGGCTTGCCCTAAATTGAAATCGCTTCCGCAAAGATTTGAGAATGAAATATATCTGATAAAATGATTTGGTTAATGGCTTCGGCCGGGCGTTCCCGGGGTTTCGGTTCGGATCCGCCAACCGGGTCGGTCGGACTTGGCTCGGGGGTCGCCATATGACCATAATTGGCAAGTCTTTCACCCGATGACGGATCTATCCCTTCTTACTGATACCTAGCACATATTTTCTTTGCCATCTTATTCAACCGTGTGACTCTGTTAGACGTTGTCCCATTTACCTAGTCCACCCAATCAACACCAAACGTAGTGTCGATTTACCAACCATGTACTCACACCCATTTAATGTCGATGTCCTCGTGCATATGCAATATGCCATTGCATGTTATATCATGTCACATGCATAATGAATGCTACATATGGACAACCTGAACCACGCGCTTAAAGGGTATATCATGGACAATCACATCACCTACATATGACTTCCATATATCATTTCATTCATGTCAATATATCACACAAGCATATATAAACATTCGCATTCAGCGTGTCATTCTATGATCAAGCAATGACATACACACAAGCAAGCCATGTAATGGCCATTGCTACAATGATTCATCATTTGTCGATATGTTGGAGTACTTCGTATTGACATCGAGCCAATCCTTTACATTATCAAGTAGTGGCACACTCTAATCATGCCATGTCATGGCCATTGCACCACACCAATTCATCACATGTCAACATGTTAGAGCACACATTAACATCAAAACATGTCACCCTTAGCGATAACACCTTAAAACAAGTCACCTGATGGCCGGCAAGCCCACGGCAATTACCAAGCCCAGAGCCGAGGCCGACCCCGAGACAAGCCCGCGAGCCACCTCGGACGGTCGCGAGGCTTGCTACAGGCGTAGCCTACTCGCCTAGGCGGACCATAAAGTCCATCTTCATTGTCCCCAGGTTCACCTAGGCATACATGCCCACGCCTAGGTAGACCCCTTCGCCTAGGCGAAGAAACATCGAGAACCCCATTTTTCTTCGCCAAACAAGCCCTCAAATGAAAAACCCTATTTTCCCGGCCCAAAGATGGAAAGTAAGCCAAGGTAGGAAGAATCCGTTACCTCTAGGAACGTGATACAAGGGTATGAAGTCTCCTAAACCCGACAACTTCGATTTCCCGAAATCACCCCTTATAGATCTTTGGCGAAATCCCTTTTTTCAGGTACCCATGCGTACTCCTTGTCAATGCGATGAACTTTCGTTCTTAGCCAAACGAAAACCGACCATCAGAACTCCGTAGATCTTGAGAGGAAGCCTTGGCTCTCCTCTTTCTCTCTCCCATCTCTCTCTCTATCAAACCAGGAAATTGGGCTCTTTTTTGCCCTAATTCCTATTTTGTCCCAAACTTAAGTTTAAGTTAGATGTGTGGCCCATGTCGTGCCACGTGTCTACCCTCGTTCGGGTCCGATTCTAGCCCAAAGCGATTTATTTCATCTCCGTTCAAGTTCAAATTATATCTATGAACTTATTTCGATCATTCGGCGGCTTAGGATTTTGAAGTAAACAATCTCAATCCACAAGTCATTGGACCTCATCTCCTCGAAAATGTGAAATCCGATTGTCTGAGATTAAACGAAGTGATGCAGGTAAACGCTGATTTGAGCGAATCCAGTGAGTTTCGTTTCATCATCCTAAATTTAGAAATTTTGTTTCAACACAACACTATTATAATGATTGTCGTTTAGCCATTTTCAAAAATTCGATTTTCTCGGTTTTACATCTATATCTTCTTGTGAATATATCATTGGTCTTACTCTATTAATTTTATCAGGATCTATTATTTCTAATTTACAATATATTTTTTTCTTTTCCCAATATTTTAATGGGTTATTACTAAAATTTTCTTTTAATTTTTCACATGTGTCATGGACTATTACTTTATAAGTAATAGATGTATTATTTATTTTTTTCTCTGTTCTCCATTTTTTGGTTTTTTTTATCATAATTTATCCTCCAGTTACACCTTTTATAGAGATTTGAGTATCTTTCCATTTTTTTTTTAATAAAAAGCTTTTAAATATTGTTATTTCTAATCTTGTATCTATTAATCCACATGTGTATAACTTAGTTTCTGAAATATTTACCATTATAAATACCATAGTAAGGAATGTAATTTCTTTCATTTTTGTCTTTCTAGGAAAATACATATGTCTTCACTATATATTTATATTCCTTCTTTTGTAATCTTATATTTATCTAATCTATCTTGGAAACTATTTCCTAAAAGAATATCATAATGTCCATTTCCTTACGACTGTGTCTTTGTAACGGAGTCTACCAAAAAGGTTATTCCTTGTATGAGTAGAGTGACACTTGGTCGTCGACGAGAGATAGAGATATCCGATTAGAGTGTGGCGGTTAGGGGTTTGAGCATTTGGCGTTTCGAGTCAAGGTCGGGAGATGCCCGACCTCTTTGGCGAGATAGGTGAATATGCCTCAAGAGAGGATATCTCATAGGTACGATCACCCCATCAGCAAGAATTCATGAATAGATTGAACGAATAATTCCTCTAGGTAAAAATTCATGCAACTGTAGCAGGGTTCAACAAAACCCTATAAATAAATCTAGAACGTAATGAAAGTTATTACAAACATTGTTTAATAAATCATTGATAGTTCGAGAAGAGAAATACAAAGACACGAGTTTTCACGATCTCTTGGGTCGCTCCTGCTTCGTGTTCCACTCCTCGTCCGTACGTCGTTCGATACCTCGAAAATTGGATCTCCCATGTTTTTGTAATTATGCTGCAGGAATCGCGGGAATGTCGAGACGTTGAGCTACTCTTTGCCTTTGACTTTGTGCCAAACTTCGAAGCGTTGGCACATCACGACCCGGAGTAGTCTTGAGTCTTCACTTCTTCTTCACATCTCCTGAAGCACGAAAACCACCATATTCACCTGTAATGCACAAAAGACCCAAAAATCATATATATAGGGCAATAATGCACTTATTAATATATAAAATAGAACTAAAACAAAATAAAGACGCGGGTATGACATGAGTGTTTTGGACACTCATCATAATCTTATGGGTATTTCTACTTTTAAATTACATTCTAATGTTTGATCATCATAATTTTTAAAAACATATGGGCTTGTTATACTTCCTATCATTTCACATTTTTCAGCTTGGATATGGTTGCAACTAGCTCCTATATCTATTAAAAATTTTGTTTCTTCAACTTCTCTTTCTTCATTGTAATAATTTCCTTTTATCAGAAAAGGTGAATGTACTTATTCTCTTATTCTTTGGAAACTACTTCTCCTTGTATTATTTATGCTATTATTTCCTATTAAGGAATTTCCCCTAAATATTGGTAAATCAATTCTTTGTATACAATCTTATTCCCGGGAATCATCTTCAAGACTTAAAATGTAATTTGTTGGTGTTTCTATTATGTCCAACTTTTGAGGTTCTGTTATCTCAACAATTTCTCTACATTCATCACTAATTTTAATAAATGGCTTATCTTGGTAAAATTTTCCATAGTTTGAGTTTGATAGTGTGTACAAAGCACTATAATATATTGTAATTACATTATTGCCTTATTTCATAAAATCATCCCTTAAGAATTTGAATTATAAGCTTAGATTATTATCAAAATCTTTATCTCCTCGATTAATATTATATTTTGGGTAACAATGTGAACATCAATTTTGTGTATGCTAAATTTCTTTGGATACTTCCTAGGTGGTGTGGGTACCTTGGGCCCAGGCCCGAAGCACCACAACCAACCCGGCCAACCAAGAGCTGAAGGAAAAGGTCGAAAACCTGACCGACCGGGAGCGCTCGTAGGACCCTCGCTTCCGGGTACCCCGAGAGTTAGACCTGGGCAATATTGCGACCCCGAGAGCGCCGTAGGCCCTCGCCCACAGTGGCCGGTATCATATCCCGGTCGCCTTTTCTAACTCGAGTGCTTACTTTCCGTCGGCAGCTCTACCAAGCGAGTTTATAGCCGCCTCCATGTGTCTGCGTGAGTTCACCCGTGAGGCGACCCTGTTAAGCCTCTGACGAGCGAAGGATTCTCTTAGCGGCTGATTATCGGGAAGGCAGTTATGTAAAAGGAAAAATAAGTCATCCTTCGAAATAAAACCACCTTTCCCACTAATATTATGGGAAGAGAAATGCGTCCACTCTCCAAAAAGACGGATCCCTCTTTGCTCACGCCACATAAAAGCGAAGTCGCGCGAAAAAGATGCGAGATTACGAATCGTGATAGTTATACTTTAAGTTCCAGACTTCGAGAAAAGACCTTTGCCATCGATGACGAGGTGCTTGTCGTCTTCTTTTTGTTTTGCGGGTTGCGACCCAGTGATGAATCTGTGGCCGATCTAGTGACTACGAGGAATTCGAGGAGACCATAGTGTGGCGCTGAAGTCTTTGGGAAATCGAGCCGAAGAAGTCTCGGCGGAGCCTTGGTGGCCCAGGTACACCGATCCTGGTGACCTCCCCACGATCTCCCGAGCCGGTATTCCCGGAGCATCCGCGGTCTTGTCAGATTAACGCCATGACTACCGGCGAGCCTAACCTGGTCGGCTCCTCCCACGGCGCGAGATAGAAGCCGAGGCAAGAGGGCCGGAGGCGAGTGAATGGCGGGTGTAGAGCAGGTGAGCCGTTTGTGAGAGGAAAATGAGCACTGCCCGGGAACCCGGGTTGGAAGCCATTCGGGTCGGGCGTCGTGGGAACCTCACTTAGTTCCGCTTCCGTACGAGTAAAGAGGTCGTTGCGTAGAGGCGATGTTGATCTACGGATATTGATGGTATCCTCGGTTCCGCTCAGTAGTTCACCATCCCCGACGCGGGTACTCGAGAAAAAGGCCACCTCGCCCAGATCCGGCCCAGGTCCATCCAAATGCTCCCTTGGCGTCGGGTGCGGAGGAGCCGAGCGAGGGACAGCCGGCCCTTGACACCCGGCTCACGATATGTGCTGGCCGTAGGGGGCCTCATGATGCGTCATGTACCCACCTTACAGCCGCCCCATGCCGTAAATGATTGTTCCTCCGTCGTTAGGGGGACCCGCTTGGGCATGCTCTCACCCATGGGCAGCATATTATCTGAGCTGCGATCCTTTCCAACAGTTTCCACCACTTTCCCTGCCGCCGTATGCAAGCCGGTTCTTGATTCGTCACGATCACGTATTTTACATTACCGAGCGATGATCCTCAGCAGGGATGATGGGCTTCCTATCTGCAAAGTGTTTGAAATGACCTCGAGGCCTGCTTTTCTTCTTCTGGCTCCTAAGAGGATTAATAAGCATTAGCGAACTGTATGGGCGGCGTTAGGTGCAATATTTATTGCTTTCTGGCTTCAGATGAAAGGGAACATGTTCTACGGTCCCATCCCTCAACGGAGAGAACTAGTCCATCACGAGGACTTCACCCACGCGAGTTGGACAGTAGTCGGCCGGATTGATGTCTACAGTATGGATGCGGTCTTGAAAAACTTCAGAAGAAGCTTTGGGTCGACCACCCGTTCTTCGGTCTTTCTCACTGGACATGGCAGCCGCGAATGTCTCTAAACCAGTGGATAAATTCTCCACGCTGGAAGATAACATCCTGGCTGCCTCGCAAACTATTATGATCTAACACTCTGCGGTAATAGCGATATGAGGGCCCTATCAGAATAGAAAAAAACCGAGTGCTGTAAACTTGACGCCCGACGGGGTCGAGAAAAAATTCCCTCACTGATTCCTTTGCTCTCGTATTGCGCTGCTGGTGGCTCTGCCGCTAATGGGACCTCCCCAGATTTAAAGTGGCCCCTGATGAGGCGGTCCGGGACCGTGCAACAATCCCCTCGATGCGTTACCCTGGTTGTGGCCGCGGACCGATCCCAACTGCGAGCTGCAAATTCACGTTGAAAGGTGGTCGGGCGATCGCCTGCTGAAACGATGCCGGGGGCCGGCGAGCGGCAATTTTGCAACCACGGCCGTGGCGAGGGTTGCGGGGGTGAAAAGACGGCTCCCGAGGACCTCGGCCAGGCCATCGCTTCATACTGGGGACCGACCAGTAGCTATTGCCAATCCGGCGGTGGAAGAATGCTCGGACGGCCTGATTAGAGGCAGTGAACACCGTGACGATCGAGGAGATGTCGGCGGTTCGCCGGTGGGCGATACCATATCCTTTCCCGCATTAACCTTTGCGAATTATCACGCAGCTCACGACTTAGCGGCACCGTGTGTTGTATGTATTAACGCGATTTGATGTACCACGGGAGTTCGCCGTCGATCTGGCGATCGGTAGGTTGCTCCATCTCGACCTTTAAGCATATTACGATCCCGATTGATCATTTCCATTAGATGGCGAGTTTATGTCGAGGTTTCATGGCTTACCATTGTCGGTCGGGGACATCATCTTCTCTATCAAAGCCCCCAGTGGTAACTCGGCAAGTAACGTTCTCAGGTATTGAAGACTTGGGACGTACAATCTTTATCTTGGCGAACTGGTTGCATGCCGTAGAAGCGTTGCCGTCCGCGTACCGCAGGCAATGGCCACGACCAGTGGACGAAAGTTAATCTCGGGGAAGCCAGTTGAGGTGGCGGCGGCGGTGATATCGGCTCTCAACTGCGAGGAAACGTCTGCATAGCCGGCTAACTCCGTTAATTTGCCGAGACCGACCCCGACTATACAATCACTGAGTCCATCGTCGGCGGCCTTGGAGGAATCAAAGATTCATTAAACCGAAGTGATCCCTTAAGCGGTGTCCTCGGCGGGTTGAGCGGTGCGTAATACATCGTGGCGTACCCTCCTCACCTCGAGGAAGGCCCGATTACAGGAGTTATACGGGTTCGAAATGCGTGTATGTTGCTTGGAACTCATCACGGTCTTTCCCAGGATCAACTTATTCAGCCTCACAGCTGTTTCAACTTCCTGGCGGTCATCTAAAAGTCGAGCTTTCACCCCAACCGTCATGGTCGTAGGCCAGTTGTCTGCTAATATTCAGTTTATCAAGCGATGCCCCGAATGGTAATGACGTGGTGGTGGTTCCAAAGAGAGAACAAATTGTATGCGTGTGATCACCACGGACCTCAGCGATACTGCTCAAAAGATAGCTTACCTGCCCCGTCTCTTCCGCGTCAGGATTAGTGATTCTATCAGTGGGCGAGTGTAACTATCGCTTCTGGGCCTTTCTTGGATACCACCGGATCTATACCCGGCGAGATCTGAAAAGAACATCTCTGCATCACTGTGGACTCTTTATTATAATGTGATGCCGTAGTTAAGAAATGTTGGGGCCACCTATTGGGGTTAAATGCTTGAAATATTTCGACTACCTTGCTCGCGTGACACCATGGAAGTTTATATTGATGATATGCTGGTAAAGTCCAAACAGCGCCCGGATCATGCAACTCATCTCCAACAAGCTTTCGACTTCCTCAAAACATAATTATGAAACTAAACCTAAAATACCTTTTCCGGTGGTGCCAGCGATTCGTAACTGCAACGAGAATAAAAGCAAATCACGCACCTTTCCGCTTATCTTACAATCTTGACTCAACTCCCGAAGAGATCCGGCCGTGGCCAGGTTGGTTGCTACCTGGCGTTTTATTTCGGGTTAAGCGTCCATTCAAAAACCTTCTTCCGCTAACACAAGGGGGCTAAGCGGGCTAAATGGAATGAATCACGGCCACGGAAACATTAAATAAGCAGTCAAGCAATACTGAGCGCCTGGCGCTTTAGGCCCTCCATCTTTGCACAAGATGCCTCTCGATACCTCGCGATCTAACCTTGTTTACAAAGAATGTGGGGATCTGAAGTTGAGCCAGTGTTCTAACCTTCGGCAAGTCACTTAACCGATCACGAAACAGTCTGCGCATGAACAAGCCATTATTTGACTTGACCGCCGAAACTCGCCGCCCGCACACCGAGCTAAATCCGTTGTGGTGTTGATTGATACTTTGCTTCCGGGGGCACGATTCACAAACTCGTGTGTAATAGGAAGGATGCTTCGGTGAGCTGGCCGAAACTTCTTGGTACTCGCGTCAGTGCGGTGAGACTTTCAAAGAAGAGTGATCTAATCCGACTTCGCAAAAATCGCGACGGAGCCGCACCGGACGAAAGTGCGGTGAATACTGCGTTGATAAACTTCCGAACAATCGGGGCGTCGATTACTGTAATTAACTTCTCCAGCCGGGAAAGGATTGAGCGGTCGATTCGTTTAGGCCGGCGCTGCCGACAGCGGTAAATCAGCCCGCCAAATAGCCGAAGGTCGAACTACGCCCTCTCGTGTTCGCGACCTATTGATTGACGACTCCTGGCGGTTGTAGAGACGAGTCGCCTTGGTGAATCGAGGAACTTGAATAGCAAAATAATGCTTCTCTAGTCAAGCAGAAGATTGACATCTCGGCACGAAACTTGAACATGTCCCAGGATAATGAGTGAAATCACACTTAACCCAGCTGATGCACTTCTTCTGATAAAGGAAGCGATATACCTCCCCATCTACTATAATGAGGCTCATCCTCTTTACATATATAAGTGCTTCAGATGAGGAGGAGAGCTCCGCGTCTGGATGGACCCCCATCTGGCGGCTTTCCCCTGCTCACCCCGGAAACCTGTGTGACGAGCTCATAAGGTCATATTCGGTCAGCTGAGTTTCTCACGGTAGGCCAGCAGCTATATAAGCGGTCCACTGAAGCGGGCGTGCCGAAATGTCTAACTCCGGGGCTCGACTGGTATGTATTGTTTGAGTTACAGCGAGTATATGTGGCTACCAAGGAAGAACACTTTGGCTCTGCAGGAGCTCTGCGGCAGAGGTATTCTTGCGGCGGCCTGAGTCGAGATCTTCTTAAATTCAGTGACTAAAAATCTGACCGCTTGCCAGCAGTGTCTCCGCGTCTTGAAATCACCGTGCAAGATTTGGTCCATCTGGCAGTGGCCGTGTGATGGGGATTGATGTTGTGGTCATTCTGCAGCCCCACTTGAAGAAGCTGTTACTAGTGTACCAGTTGTTTGTTAAATGGATAGAAATTGATGCCTTCATAATCAAAGGCATCGAAGATGTTCTTTTTCGGTTCATCGAAAAACATTGTCTTCGTTCCGGCATCGAATCAATCGTATCGATAATGGGCGATTTGACAGCGCAGTCTACCGAGACTTTTTCGAAAATTAAAAGGTAAAAATTTGTATTCTACCCCTGGTATCGCCGAAGCAATGGCGGTAGCACCGGCAACCCTGCGTACCCTCAGCGGTTGGACTCGCTGAAATGGGTGGAGGAACTGCCGGTACTGCGACCTCGGGACCGCGACCGGCCAGCGATCCGCCGCACTCACCGCAGGGTGAAGCGCGCGTAGTCCCTCTTGCATCTGATCACACTACCGCTCCGACCGACTGGCGACTCAGAAAATGTGAAGGATGAGTAGTGGACAATTGGAGCACCAATGATGGTTTCACGAGCGGCGGCCGCATCCCGAGATAATCCTCTAATGCGGCAGCGAGCTCTTCTCTTTCATGATTAAACGCAAATTGTTTCAGTGGCGACAATAATCGCCGAAGAAAGAATTTTGAAAATCAAAACTACATTGCAGGAAAATTTCAGCGGCGGGAGGGACCGCCCCTTAGTCACACGGTTGAGAGTCGGACTCTATCTCTCAAATCAAAACGAATGGAAATCACGTACCTAGAATGTGGGTACCGCCACGCCGAAGAAGTACTACTCAATAAAGGTGTCTTTGACCATCTATTATTCTGGCGTATTGTTTACATATCTATATGCCTTGAGGGGTCGATTCAAAAATGTGTAGCGATTCCTTTCTCACGGTTCCTTGGCCGGGGCTGTGAGAGGGGTGGCCCCGGAACTCTACGCTTCGAGGAAGTAGATGCCCCCAGCGGCTTCCAGCACCTGCACCAGGCTCGATGCGCAAATCTGAATCTGGAGGAATTTCGCGCATGATCTTATGATTGGCAACAGCGAAGTGCTCCCGCCCCCGACAAATCCTTGTGAAGGGCAGAGATGACCCGAGAGGGTTATAGGGGTGAGTTATGCCTCACGGCGAGATATGTTCTTGGCGTCGGTAGAACCTTTGCGGTGGCTCTGGCTCGAAACCTCGATCGTCAGTCGATCTTCTCAAAACTCGATTTCTCACGGTACCAATCTTCCTCGCCAAGCACCACCTGAATCACCATAGTTAGTTCGTTATAAAGCGACCAGCGTTGAGGTATGGTATTAACCTAGATCGGGCCCGACTTCACACGCGGGGTGGAGCAGTTAACGTCAGCGGCGACCAGAGGCGGTCTAAATCCCCCAAAGGACCTGCTAAGCAACGCCACTTTAACGCCTCGTCTGGGTGAGTCGGAAGCCAGTAATATCTGCGGAATCAAGGAAGCGAAGCGACATGGACATCGACTGACCTGTGCTCGGAAGTAAGCATCGTGAAAATCTCCGCAACGAGAGATCAGTTGATCTGAACCGTTCGGCGTAACGGCTGCCTGTTGGACTCGAATCTGCGTTGCGGATGGATGAGGGCGGAAAGCGCCGGAATTAAATAACTGGTACGGCTACCAGTGAAGCCGCCGGAAGCGCCTGGCGGTGCTGAATCTCCGGTGCGAAAAACACACGTTGTGTTCTCCCGCCCGACATGGGCACCGCTCTACCTCTCCTCAAGCCGAGAGTGCGATGTTCTCGACTTTACACCTCGCGATACACCTTTGATTCCTCTATCGTTAAAGGGAAATAATACTTGCTTGCGAGAGAAGGCGTCGCTGAGAACACCCTCGGGACCAACCACTTGGAAGTTTCACCAGGCCCTCACCATTCTGTGGCGGATCAAAGAGGGAAAAGCGAATATTCTCAGATAACAAGCAAAGATCATACCTGTGCAGACAATAGCTACGAGGCGGAATAGTGATAAGACATGTCCCACACCCTCTTCCCGACTTTTCTTTGCTTTAGAGGAACTTTAAATCACCCAAGATTGACTAACGCTGAAGACGAATAATGATTACATGCGGAATGAAGAGGCGAATTCACTGCTTGATGACTCGACGGCCTTGGTGGAGGCTAGCCTATTCAGCGTTGGTAGTAAGCCAGAGGAAGAAGATAAACCAAACAACTGCGGAAGGGGAAAGTGCGACTTAATCATGCCTATCTATATATAACGCCCAGAGCCACGTTAGCATTTATAATGCGGCGATAGTACGATCGTCTCTGGACGTCTCGACCATCCTGCGATAGATTCGCCGCTCAAAGCGCTATGTGGACTAAGGCGGGCGGCGAGGGCGCTGGGTACGATTCAGAAAGCGGCATAACAAGGCCACGCGACGGGCCAATTAGCCTCAAATTGATAAAAATATAAAATATCCTGGTGCGATGACATGCGAAGTGATGAAAAACTCTGATTTTGTTTTGTTGACACACTAAAGTGTTCGTGATTTTATACGCAATCTTGTTGTCAAGCAATCATAATACAACTCTGCTCTTCATAAACATCTAAAAATACAAAAGTAAAAAAACGAACAAAGCGTATCACCTTTTTGAAAAAAGAGAAAAAGGCGGAAATAAAAGTGAAAGAAACATGTAGCAAAAAATAGTAAAATAAATAAATTTGGGAGGTTGCGTGAATCCTATAGTCATGAGGTAATCTCGAACCTATTCGTTTAAAACCATCAAACACCCGGGACATTTAGCTCCACTCAAACCATATAATCTACGGTCACAACCCCGATTCGCGGCCCGAATAATGAACACGATCATCCCTTCATCCATGGCGGACCTTACTTATTCAGTATCTCTTTCCGACTTTGATGGAAGCGGGTGTGCTGCGGTAAGATAACCAGTCTCCTCACACCCTCGCCTTTTATAAGCGCTTCCTCCTAGGGATGAGCGCGAATGATCCAGTAACATAATGCGGGTTACAAAAGTTAAAAAATTACGTTGAAAATCAGCGGCAGTGTTCTTGGTAGGTGTTCCTATATTGATATGATGGTCAACCTTGTTCTTTTTTCAGGCTTGAGGATGGTCTTCTCTGACAGAAAAAAGGGCATTATGGGTACCTTGAGCTTTGAGCCCAGAGCCCCAAAAGGAAAAAAGGCTCGAAACCCGACGACGACACCCGGCTGACCCCTCGCCGGGTGATACCCAGGGGTCTGGCGAGCCTGCCGGCCGAGCGCCCCGGTCGATCCTCCGCCGGGCGCGGTATCTCGCCATCCCCAGCGCGGCACTGCTTTCGGTGCTTGCTTTTCGGGATCGGCGCTCTGCGGCGAGTTGCTTCGCGGGCGCTCCATGTCCCTAGCGTCGGAGTTCACCGCTGTTGACCCCGTCGCCTGGCAGAATGAGAAAGCCTCTCTTCGCATCAGTTCTCCGGGCGGTTCAGCGTAAAGGGAAGAGCTCGAATCATCCGGCTGAAATAAAACCACCGCTATAACGTATGGGAAGAAATGATCCACTCTCCAAAAGGCGGATCCTCTTTCCACCCATCGTAAAGTCATAAAAAGATGCAGATCGGAATCAGAGGCGCGTCATTACTCTAAGTTCAAGACTTGAAAAGACTAACTTTACCATCGGGGAGGAAGCGAACCACCATCATCTTATACACCTTTCTTGAGGTTGCTTAAGCCATTGGTGAATGTTCCCAAGCGATCAGGTGCTCTATAAGAATTTAGGAGGCTTGATAACCTATGTATTTTAATAATCAATCTTTATCATATAACTCAGAACTGGTGTGGCTTGATTTTCAGAATAATAATTTTGTGTCCTCTTACCTTACTCACCTTTAATATATATTTATTTTTTCTCTTCTTTTTTCATGTTTTATTTGCCAATGTTTCATTCTCAGTCTCTTTTGTCAATAAATTATGCTTTATGTTTATTAGCTTTGTTAGAATTGTTCTCTTCTTATCTTTGGTATTCATGAATTGTATATCTTCTAATATATATCTTTATTAGATATCTACTAAGTAATCTTCTACTAGGACTTTCTATAAATTTAGACTACGAATTTTATAATTTTCTGTATCAAAGGTGCTCTTTAATCATGTCCTTTCCGATCTTCTTTTCTCACCTCTGCTTCAGTCACATATATCTTCCTCAGTATTTATTTCGTTAATGTATCTACTAGAACTGTTATCGTTTACCATTATATGGCATTCTTTAATTTCACTATAAAAAACTTAATGCTACTTTCGTCTGTTTTCTTTATTCTCCACATATAATAAATGTCCTTTTCTCTTACCCCAGTACTCCATTACGGTAATGTCCTAATTCTCCACAGCTGTCTTTACATTTGCTTTTGTCTTTTTGATGTATTTTGTGATATTCCTTCTTTTATAATTAAGTCTTTTCTTTATAATATTTTGTAAATGTTTTCTAAACTCTTTCTAAATCTATTTGTGAAATCTCTTCACTTAGCACCTATTTGTTTTCAAATTTTCTTTTCTTATTACTCCTTACATCCCAAGTACTCACAGGGATATTGCTCCTTTTTGTCACAAAATAGTTTGCTCATTCACCCCACAGCACATATGCATGCCTCTACTGGGCTGCATAATTCTACTAATATTTCTTTAAAAATTCTATTAAACTCACCAGAGTATCGGTATCTTTGTTCTTGACTTTCATATTTTCTTTGAAATAATTGCTCCCATTTTCTGGTAACTTCTCATGATATGTATTTGTTAATAATGCTCATATTAATATTCACCTATCAAATACATCATAATGCATTTCTAAATTTGGTAATATATATATCAGCCTTCATCTTTCAATTTATAATTGTAAATAACTTATTTCTAGCTTCTCTTATTTATTTTTCTTGTTTGCTCACATATTGTCTATCATCCATGATATAGGAATTCTAATTTCTACTATATATCTAATAAAAGTATCAACTTCTTCAAATATGCCTGCTGCATCTGGCTTTAATAGTGTAGCGCATGTAATTACATTAAAACTAATGGCGATAATCCTTATACCATTTTCCTAACACATCTACCTTTAATATTTCTATCATTATTTGGGTCTTAGTATTATTATCTAATTTATTCCTTAATGTCCATGAAGTATAATGTCATTGCATGCTTGTCCTTCTGCTTTAACATTGTTTTAATTTTTTTGACAATCTGTAACTCAAGGTATACAGCGTGACCCTACTGGAATTATTCAATTATCTTCTGAATTCTGTTCAGGTATTTTGTATTGACATCTTTAAATATGTTTGGGTATTCTTCTTTTATTTTACTAGATCTCATATCTCAAAATTCATCTTTTTGTTTCATTTAAATTCATTCTTTATATTTCTGCATTATCTATTTCTTCTCTTGTTGAATCATTCTTCCTACAATCTCTTCTTCTGTCTCATTTTTCTTCTTTTATTTTATTTTTCTTCAACTCTGGGTGGTGTTCTTTGCAGCACTAATGCTAAAGCTGTCAGCTTTTACTTTCAAATTGTTGTTTTTAAAATTTTCGACTTCCTTGTTGAAATTTGTTTAAAATGTTCACAATAGAAAAAATGAAAAATATATTCTGGCTTTTTCTATTGGAGAAAGTCATTTCCTTTAAAAAAACTTAAATATTATCGTTGCAATCGGAGAAGGATACTACTAGGGATGACAACGGGGTTTTGAAGGCCAGCGATTCATCAGAGTTTGGCTCGTTTATTTTTTTTTCGGTTACTGACTTTATCTCATTAAAATTAAATGGGTGAATTAGAATGAGAAAGAATCCCAAACTCATCCGTTCTGTTGATTTGTTTTATTTTTGTGCACATATTTTGCTTTATTTTTATTATATTAAAGTGTATATTTCATAAAAAATAAAATCTTATCAATTACATAAATTGTTGTCAAAAACTTATTCTGATATCATTATTATTTGTATTAAAAATATAATAAAATAATAATAAATTGTTTTAAAATATAATGGAAGTGATGGAAGCAACTGTAGCAACCTGAGTCCCAGACTTCGTCAGACTAAAATAAACTCATTCTTACTAAAAACCGATTATAATTAAACCAAACCATTCGTAAACCAAAGCGAAATGAAGACTTCAAAAATAATCCGTGCCGTTGTCATGCTGCTCGCTTCACCTAATGTTAAAAAATATGACTTAATACTTGTGCTATAAAAACACTGGCTTCAATATTAAGTTAATTACTATCGAATTAACTAATAAAACTTTACCTAAGTATTGTTCCCAACCAACTTTTCATCATGACTTCTTTATCTTCTCTTTTTATTGATCTTTCAAGATATTTTCTAAATGTTGTTTCTACTATTTTTCGATTGTTCCTCCCAACATATTTTTAGGTATTCTAAGCAAGTATTTTCTATATTCTATCTTCCTCATCTTTTCATTTGTTTATTTTTTTTTCTATTTTTCTAATTTACATTATCTGTTCTTTTTAGAGCCTTCAACTCTTCTTCCATTAATATTTCTTTCTAAAATTCCATGCTATTTGATTTTATAACTCACTTGAACTTTTCCCAGGAGGATCAACATGTATTCTTTTATTAGTTTAACCCATTTCTGGAAATTTCCTCCAATCTTTGTATAGTCCCATAATCTTTATTTTTTGATATTTATCTTCTTAAATCTCATTTTTATTTCTTACAATTAGGTTTTGAACTAATTTTCTATGAGTGTTTGTCACACACATTGGTTTTATTTTTCTATTAATTTTCTTGTTGTTGAATCATTTAACCAGCCTAAGGAGTAAAATGTATGTAATTTTCTACTATCATAGTTGACCTTATCCATAAGTTTATATATCTTCTGGACTAACTTTTTTGGATAAAGGTAAACAAATTTCTAAATATTCCATAACCATTTATATATTGTATTTTTTATTCTTTTCATTTTGTTATTGAAGTAAAGAATCTTTGCATAAATGTTGCATTTACCTCTAAATATATTTTGTCTATTGTTTTATTTACAAGAGCATTTTCATTGTTATTCCCTCATTTTAATTCGTCTTTAATATTTACTATATTTGCAGAACTCATCTTTGACAAGTTGTAATCAAAATATTTTCTTCGAATATTCTTCTTGATTATAAGCTTTTAAACCTCTTAATACTATCAATATTATTATTTGCCAAATTTAAATCTAAAATTATAACCATCCAAGAGTATATTTTTTGTTCTTAAATTTTCTATCTTGACTTTACTAATATTTCTTCTTTCCATTTTCTGAAATTTAAATCATATAATTATCATTATGATTGTGCTCAAAGATATATGAGGCTTAGCTATATATATAATGTTCTTAATATCAACTTCATTTTAAAAATTCTAATTTATAATAAATTAAGATTCTTAATTCAATAACAATTTTTATCATTATCATCTTTTCTTTTACAGTATTTCTACATGATTTAAAACACCAATACTATAATTCTTGTAAAACCAGTAACCTCTGCATGATTTTTTGAGCGTGTTTAGGATGTAATAAAAACTAAAATAATCTCGGGAAATACTTGAAAACCAGGAATTAATAATAAGAAGCCGAGGAGTAAATTAGTCGATTTCACTTGCTTGACTCCTGAAGACATGATAAGTTTTATATGCAGTGGGTGAGAAAAGATGGAATAAAATTACAGAAAAGAATGAAAGGAGACTAATGCAAAATGGGAGGATAAGGTCAAAATGGTCTTTGGAGCGAATCTTTTCTCATTCCCAAGGAAAACAAAGAATCGAATGAGAGAGAGGAGAGAAAGAAGAAGAAGAAAGAAAAGAAACTTACCAAGGTATGGACATTAAAGTGCAGGAATTGTGAAACTCTGTGGTTTATCGTTTGGGTTATATGGATTCGAAGTATGGAATTTGTCTAAATATGCGGTCCCCATGTTTGGGTTGTATCAGTTCTTATAGCTTCTTGTAACCCCCTTCTTTGATGATTTAAGATTTAATAAACCTAAGCGGCATGTTCATGATGTTTGCTGGTTTTAAGACCAGTACAGGGTGATTTGTATGATTACACAAATTGTTTAGATGGGTATGAATTTTGGTTTTACCCATGATTTCTTTGTGTTCATGTTTAGGGTTTAGTAAAATCCTATCTTGAACTATCATTGGATTACGTATTTGGGTTTTATGAGAGAAACCCTAATGGTAGAAAAACTCTGCAAAGAATGGTATGGATGTTCTTTTTCTAGGGTTTTGAGGAAACTTCTCCTGCCTAAATTAGGGGTAATGTGTTAGTTTTAGAAAACAAGGGGTGTTAGATATGTATCAAGGAAGTCCCATAAGGAGTTGATTATAGTCCATAAGAAGTGTTTAGAATTTTAGGTGAGTTTTGGGATTTTCGGAATGAAAAACGCAAGAGAAAGCGAAAAGTGGGGAAAATGTTGTAGCACCCCAGCGTGATGTCACTTAGTAGATTTTCTTTTGTCTACAACAGGGCAGTCATAACTTTATAGTCAAATCTGGAATTAGAGGTATTCTATTGGACTCTATGGAAAGCCCTTCCCAGTCTAGAATTCATCCCTTATATATTTAATCACCAAACATAAGAAGCCTAATAGCAAAAAAACCGGTAATTTGTTCTTCTTCTTTACCAAATCTTTGCAAATTCTTGATTTTCTTCTACTTAACCACAATTCGCATAACTCGCTTCATTGAGGACTCGTTTAGTGTTCTTGGACTCTGGAATATCATTTGAGTCACAAAATCTAACCATATGCTATTTAATGGCATTCCGTATCCTCACGAAAAACTGATTATTATTACAAAGTGTACTAATCGCTTGGTTAAAGTCAATTGGAATACATGATAAAGAAAGAGATAGATATGAACAAAAATAGCAATATCACGTAGGTGATATGTAGAGAAGCTCTCAGAAGAAAAGAATAAAATGATAAGCCTCAGGAGAGGGCTCCGATATGGGTGTGACGCTGGAATGGGATATTGAATGAGCAAGACATGATGGTGCCGGCGACGCTTACGCTGAATGGCTGGCGGCCACATTCACGTGGGCGGGACGATACGTATGATCAATGTTGGCGCTTTATTGGTACTATAGGCTATTCACGTTGGGCGAGCATCGTATGCATGACCGATTAGCCGGCACTCACTGCCATGTTTGACACTTCTGTTATTGCGTGGCGGGAGCGCGTGCATGTTCCAGTACCGTCTTTGGCGCAGCCAGGTATATATTTATGCAGAGTCTCCATTCATTCACTATCTCGATCCCGAGCAGCGAATGTTTATATGTGTGTATCTGAATAAGAAAGATAAAAAAGTAAATAGTTTTGAACGTGAAGGGTACTAAGAATTATCAAAAGAAAAAAATCTATATCTACCTCTCAAGGGGAATAGAGACGATCTGATAAAGTACAAGTATAGAAATGTATAGGTATATATAAGAGATATGATAGTACGTCAGAGTACATGAAGATATAAGTTAACAAGATATAAAATATTACAATCTGATATTGCCAAACTATAGATATAAGATTATATGATATAGATATATGATAGACATACCTAAATAGATAATGGAACAAGAACATGCTAGGAACATAAATGAGGAATGCATAAATGCTAAAAGCAGTAAGAATCTGTTAAAAATGTAAACATGAGATAGTACATGTCTACCACGAATGATAGGCGCTCCTGAATCTCTGAATGGAGTAAATGCATGCATGATAAACATGTAGGAATGTATGTTTATTATAGAAATATGAGCGGTAATGTGAAGCTGCAAATAACAAAGGAGCGAATACGGTCAGTGATGGTATATATTGCATAACAAAATCCGCTAATCCCTTTCCATAGACTATTCATGCTTCTTGAGATATATCAGAAAAATGTAATAAAACTTCATGCACTCCAGTATTAGACCAAGTAGAGGGGATAAATTAGCGCCATTAGGGAATAAATCTGCAACACTCTTTCAAAGTTACGATATCGAGGGCATTTGATTTGAGTAGATGAGATAGATAAGTTTGGATCTGTTAGCTGAAAGTCTGCCTGCCAGTGGCCGCACTGCAAATGATCAATTTATACCGTCATGTTGTCAGGCGTATAGAGGCCCTTCCTGAACTGTGTTTCGTCATAAATCTGAGGTATCGCGCCTTGGTCCTTTACCAATTCTTATATCACTTCTTTAGTAATTTACAAACATGAAAGAGAAAGTAATATGAAAGTATATTAGGAAAACATTACTACTGAAGAATAGTATGGCTTGAGTATATGGAAAACGCAAAAATCTGAATGAAAGTATGAACAAAATTACTGATTGCATGAAGATAAAGTCATATGAAAGAAGTATAATGGGAGAAAGCGTTATGTAAAATAAATTGCATGACAGATCATGATCAAATCTATGAAATAACCGCTAGAGTGAGTATGAATGACCACAAATGCAATCGTGAAAGCGGTACATGATGACGGTATGATATGATGCATGAAATATAGACCGCAACAAATGGTATAGTATGTAACCATGAAAATAATATATTTTTATCACGAATCGACATTGCACAAAATAGGATATGTAATATGAACTCACTTCAGAAGATAATAGATCAAATGATAAATGATAGAATAAAGAAATAAATGATATGAGATTATATCAAGCGTCATGTGATAGAAGTATATATTATATAATAATGAATATAAAATCATAATTTGTTGAAATGATCGCAGTTGTTAATTGAATCTTGTGTATGTTTCCACTAAGCGTAAACATGCTGGAGTTCCAATCCGTGTAGATGCGAGAAAGCAAAAAGACAAGGATAGAGGGCGAGGACATCCCACATCGGCGAGGCGGTAAAGCTAAACTCAGTGCTCACGCGACTGCTACTAATTCCGTATTTTGGAATGAGTACTCAAGTTTTGTATATTGAAGTAATAAGTTCCAAAGTGCAAACGCAGAGCATCTCACTACGGTGGTACTTATAATGTAATGTAAATGTTTTTTTTTGTTGTGAAAAAGACGGTACAAGTTAAAGAATCTAAATTCAACACGGTATCGCACCGCAACCGCCAGCAAGGGTGGGGCATGACAATTCTTATATTCTTCCTCCGGTTTTTGCTTCTTTGTTTTAGTCTTAAAGTCTTCATTTTTATTATTTGGACCAAACACATTATTACAACTATGTAGCTTTAGAATTGGACTTCTCTCCATTGTAAAAATTTACTATTTCAACGACACATTTATTCCCATCATCATAAATTCATTTCTTCCCTTTTTTCAACTTCTTCAAACACGTTTTATTATCTCACTTTTATCTTTACCTTTAAATCAGGCTTCTTCACCTGTCTGCATCTTTCTTTGCTCTTAAGATATTATCTATTATAGTTTCTTTACAACAAATTCAAAAATATTCACCTCTTTCTAATAGTCTTATTATTAGATAAATTTCTTCTAGCTGTAAAATTCTTCTATATATTATTGATTATGATTATCATGGAATTAACTAATATTTTTGTGATTCGATCTTAAATTCTTATATTTTTGTTTTTAGTCAATCATATAGCATGTTCTTAAACTTTTTATGTATAGCTTATGTTATTCATCCTTACAAACCCAATCCATCAAATTGTTTCAAATCTACTAAGCTTCAATAGTACTGCATCCTTGATTCTTGGGAGTAATTTACTTTTTACCTCTACTATTCACACAATAAAATAATATTATTTTTCTAATTTCTTTTGAATTTTGTTATTCCTGTTTCTCTAGAACAAAAGGGATTTAAACTCTTCTTATTATATTATTTCATGATTGCCTGCATTTTATTTATCAGCTTCATAAATACGATACATTGAGTGTATGGCTCTATAATTTCAATAGAGGGTAGCCGGATTATAACAAATAAACTCAAGAAGAAATTATGGAATGAAAACATATACGGATAAAGGTTTAAGCGGTAAAAGTGTGGCTCTATAATTTCAATAAATGGTAAAACAAAGTTATAGAAATAAACTCAAAAAGAGGGGCAATTTATCATACTAGATAAAACTTATATGCAGATAAAAGTTTATATGACAAAGATGCTCTGATCCTCTCGATTACACAACTATCTTGCTAATGAAGAAATCTAGTGACCTTCGCCGTCCTTTTAACAATCTCTTCTTTTTCCTAACGCCTCTCGACTGTGGTATTAGGACATAATGATCTGACATTTCATTTTATATGGATCAACTAAAAAAGGTATCAAGGAAACTTGAACTTTATTCATAAACCTTTCTTTCTTATCTTACATATAAGCTTCTCTATGGAGAGCTTAGAACTCCATTACAAAATATGGATACAAAGATGGATATAGTTTTTCTGATGCCTTATAAGGAGAGTTTCTTCTCCTTTTATAGAATTTTTGATTTGATATCTTGTCTTCATAAGAGACGTGTCGCTGCTCTTTTCTTCTATCACTGGAAGCTTTTCAACTTTTGAAGTATCCTTTCTAGCATAATATATTAAATTTCAACGATTAATCTTTTGTCTTTTCCTTCATAAATGTGTTATTTAATTTCTTTGACTTATTGCCAGCTATTATCTTAAATCCTACGTCATTGTTTTGTTTTTATTGCCTATTATGCAGTTATAGTGATGAGCGTTTATTGTGAATCGCTTAATTTATTCACATTATAGTGGCGGACATGTCGTCTGTGCCACTTGGAAAACTGGCTACATTTTAACTACGGGTATCACGACCTTAGGTAATGACTTTGTTATCTTTTCTCATAATCTTCTTTCTTTCTTTGTCATTTGACTGGAAGGAATTAATAGTTGATCCAGCTATATTATTTTGTCAGTAATCATCCTATGTTCTTTGGATTTTCCATCTCCAATAACTATCATCCAATTGTTGGTTGCACAGTGGATTAAACGGTCTTTTCATCAAATAAAATCATTCTTCCTAGCACCGGCTTTATGCCCGATGGTCTTCTGGTCTTTGCTCATAACGATTATAATACCCAAGCTTTTTTGTTTTTACATCATTTATTTCTGCTATTGTTTCTTCGCTTCATTTATTAATTGGCGATAAGGTGTTATGCCTTTGGGTATTCTCGATATCACCATTATATTACGGGATAATATAAAGAACCTAACATAATAATTTGTTCTTGTGAGTTCAGTATAATTGTGTTACGAGGAGTATTGATGAGGATTTCCTTATAAATAAACCTCAAAGTAGATTCGGTTTAAAACTGAAATCATGGCACTTTGAATAAATATGGGATCAATTTTTTATGTTATTATAATCTTGGGATAAATTGAGCTGATAAAGATTGTAAATAACCAGGTCATTAGATTTGGTATAGATGTAGATTAGAAGCCGGATACTTTCTATTAAACAATACCTCGATAAATAATCAAAAGCATATATAGCCAAGCAGTATTCGCATTTTTCTTACGGAAAAAAAAAAGATATCATCTGAATTTTCTCCTTTTGGGAGGAGTTTGTCATTTGAGGGACTATTATCTCCACTTGGGAGGCGTTTGTCTTTTGAAACACTGTTATTCTTCAAGCTTTTAACCTTTATTTATGCGAGCGCCAAAACGAAACTACGATCCATTTGAGGTGAATCGACAAAACGAGGCGCCGACGAAGCCGTGTCAATCACTATATTACATTTTATGTCGGCGTACATGATTGGTCTTTGTTATCGTTTTCATTAAATTTTCCTTTTCAAAAATTCATCTGACTTAAGATCGACTTCGACCCAGGATTTGTGGATCAAGCCGAACCGGGTTTACTCGTTTATTTTCAATTATCTTCTCAAACATTTTTGTTTGTATTATTCCATTCAAACTTTAATTTTGCGAAAGCACTTCATTTTGGGCATGCCCATAACATTACATTTAACTCATCTGCTTACAAAATAGAAGTTAAGAGTTCAAATTGTTTAAAAATAATGTCTTCAGAAAATGGAGTAGTCCCTATCTGTCAGACATACTCCATAATTCACCTCTCTATGACTCTGAGCTCCTCGACCTTGGGTCTTGCTTCATATCATCCTTTACGTCTCTGGCGTTGATAAAAGCGATACACTAGCATTTTCGTAGCAGGTAGTTATAATTCTCTATTCCACTTTGCGTTCAATATAAATCATGCATTTATCAAATATCTTTACAATATGCATTGTAAATAACAAAGATACCATAAAATACACTTTTCTTACCTTTTCCGCTTTTAGGTTTGTAATTTCTTACCATAAGCTACAGCCAACATTCACGACCAGATTCGGTTGGTGAATCTATATTTGTTGTCGACCGGTAACAATGTGACTTCCATTCAACTCTCTATCCCTTATGGCTATAGAACTCCCAACATTCATAGCGGGAATAGTTGGTGATCACGTCTGTTTATGATACGGTAGCAATGTTGCTTTCACACATCATAATTTAGAATTTTCATGGCGAATTCGGTTGGTGAAGATCTATATGTTAGTCAAACCTCAGCTCTTCCACATTTCAAATCGATTCTTTGTACAATAAGATTCCTTATAGTTCAAATACCAGCGCCCATTCCCAATATTTGAAACAAAGCATTTCCAAATACTATTAATTCAAATAAATATATATATAGCATGCTTTAATAAAGAACAAAACAAGCAGAGAGAATAGAAGCGAATAAGAGAACAAAACAACGAATGAGAACAACAGAGAACAAACCAATTATAATCCCCTTTTCTCTTTCAGCTAGGTCTGAGTGGGGTTATAGATCTCGCCACTTTAGTCAGGCTAAATTCTTCCTCTTGTGGTAAGCAAATGTCATGCCCCTAGCGAATATCGAATAACGGTCGTTTTCGCCGTCCATTCTTATTTAAAACCCCAGATTTAATCAATTTCTTGGGGTCACTGAACAATCGGTATACAAATGCAAAACGCGGTACAAAATGTGCAAAAACAAAGTGGCTGGAAGCGGTGGTACCTGGCTGTTTGCTGAGGTGGTACCGGTGCCAATCCCTATCTTCTTGGTTGGTACCGGTGCCGGTTTGGAGGTGGTGCGGAGTACCGCTCCTGCCGTGCTAGGTACCTAGTATCTTTGTGCAGTACCACCTAGGACCACCACATAATCTGGATTTTGGCATTTTACATTTTTCTTCTGAGCCTTCTTGGTGATCCCATGTCAAAATCCATAGGATCACGAAAACAACTCTAAAGGTGGTTTAGTCAATAAAACACTTTCTCTCAGGATTGGAAAGCTTTTCCCCCAAAATCCAAATCAAATAGGATGAAGTTAGGATTTTAATTCCATACCTTTAACATCTTCCAATCTCTTCTTGTATGTTGTTTTGTCTCTTGGAGCAAAAGCTAGAGCTCAGCTTGACTAAATTTTGATGCACCTTCATGGCTTCAGAGCTTTTCCCTTTTCCTTCCTTCACTCCCTCCAAAAAACAACTATGAAATGTAGCTCATAAAATGAGCCCTAAGACCACATTTTACCATTTCTATTCCTTAAATCATAAGGCCTTGTTTGGCCTTTAATCCATTAAATGTAAAACCATGTTTATTACAATTCTTATTCTCATTTTCTTCTTTTTTGGTCTTCTTTGTTCTTTATTCCCATAAAGCCTTGTTTGGCCCTTAACCCATTTTTTTCATTTAAGTCTCCTATTATTTGTATTCATTTATTATAATTTCCACATGACACATTTATTCTTTATAACAATTGACATAGGGTCCTCTTTTCTAATTTCACATTTACCCTTTTCATGAGTTATTTAGGTTCAATCTAATTTCTCGAATTTGTATATAATATTCAATCTGTCTCCACTTTATTATTTTTCAGTATATCAATTTACTCAGTTTAGGAAAAGACCGAGTTTCTATTATTCACCGAGTACTATATGTCAGAACTATCCTCAAAAATTCACAGGATATTTTGGTAGTTGCATTTACCTAGGATATGCATTTTAAAGTACCTCTTAACCAAGATATTTTTGTCTTTTTTGATAAGGTATATATCATATATATCTATCATTCGACAATCATTTGTTGCACGACTTTTCTCGATGGGACCTCCAATATCATTTCTCTAATCTTTCAAAACATTTTTCAAGGAAGGTACTATAACATATATGACTTAGATCTTATGTATTGATATTTTTTTTTGTAAATTTATTACTTTTCTTCAGTGTCTCAGATCATCATAATTTTCAGAAGATTATATTCATTCCTTCGGCCATATCGTAGTGATATCTAAATAATTCTTTAATGTTATTGTATTTCTACTCCAATGTCTCCGCGAAAAAATGTTGCTTTATACCTCTAACTCAAATCCTTAGATATAAATAAATGCAAACATTATCTTCTAATATTAGTCTATTGTTTTTTTGTACAAACAATATTTCGTGACTATTTTCGGTTTTAATTGTCACTTTAATATTTTCTATATTTAGAAATTCATCCTTATTAAGGTCAATGGCTCCAAATTTTCACTAAAGAACTTCTTCTGATTATAAACTTTAAAAGTTATAACCATCCAACTCTCTCTATTTTTATTTTAAATTTTCTATCTTAGCTTTACTAATGTTCTACCTCAAGGAGATCGAAGAAGGCACTTCGTCTGTATCGATTGGTGACATTTTTATTCGATTTCAATTCTAATTCAAGGGGGTTTCAGTCCTAAATTTGTCTTGTAATTTTAAAACATATTCACCAGTTTGAGTCTCCTTGGGATCACTAGATGATTTACTACATTGATTAAGCTGGCGGGATACTATGGACATCAGGCCTTCATTTAACCTGTACTCTGGTGAGTTTATGAACCTAAATTTGATAATTCAATCTAGAAGGCCAACAGTTTTGGGATGGGATGACCCCGCATTCAACTCTCTCGTTTATTTAAAACATTTAACCATATTCCGAATTTAAAAACTTAAATGGGATGGAATTAGGACCGCCACCCTATTTTAGCTTTTATTTTGTTTTTAATATTTATTTTTATTTCTATTATATTAAAGTAATATGGTTCTTAAAAAACTAAAATTATAATTTTTGAAATTAATTTAATGGCTCTTTATTATTGTTGCCTCATTAAAATAAAATAAAACCAAATCACCTCAAAATCGTTTTTAACATAATTGGAGACGGTAAGATGGACATGTCAGCTTCGACACCCATGGGTTTGGATAAAAGCGACTTGGCACCTGGCGAATACGTTCAAATGGCAGTTCTTCTGGGGCGGGGTGGGACAGGCAGAACGAAAAAAATTGGCTGCGCAATTGTAGTAAACCCGGTTCAAATCTTACCTGATGGCATAGTGTTTGTCGATTGTTGCCAAAAATTAATAGCCATGGATTATAAACGCGGCAATAAACTTTTGATTTTCTGATCAGTCCCAAAAGAATAGAATAAAATCCCAATTGGTGACAAATCTCTTCTGGGATGATCCAAGTTCTTTGAATCTTGATTTCCACAGGCTGTGTATGTTAGTTAAAATTGAGGGGACAATTTGTGACCACCATTGCCATGATGAATCAAGGTAATGTAAAGGCTTCGTTTAGTTTGTTAGGTCATTAGCTCTTCATCCCAATCAGATCCTCAAGCTTTAAAAGCCAATTTCCTTTGAAAATTTTAATTAAATGTCAAAAATGAAAAATCATTTTCTTATCATTTTCTTCTCTCTCTTGCTTTTTAGAAATCCAAACACGGGACACACCAGGACTGTGTTATGATTTTGAAAACTGTTTTTTGTTTTAAAAAACAAAGAAAACACAAATAAAACGTTTGAATTCCTTTTTGTTTTGTTTTGAACAGCGAGCGAACTCGCATCGCAATTTTAAGAAGGAACCAAAGGCATAGAAACCTAGTAATGCATTAACGAAATGGTTATATTCTTTCGCCGCTGCCGGAAATATTTGGTTAAAGCGCGGATCTGATCATGGCCCATAGTTGTATATCCGGCAGAATATGGATTAGTGCGGGTGTGATATGATTCGTCATCTTTCTGTTATGTCGCATCGAATCAGTTACTGCGGCGTATGGCTGCAGATTGCAGAACAAGGCCCCAATAATATATCACCCGGCCCCATCGGCTCTTTAATTAATACAACATGTTTTGTTAGCCATCGAAGCCATTGAGTCGAACCTAAATTCACCTTTGTCTCACCCAATTGTGAAGACTCACCTAACCATCATGGCCCACAACTCACATGATCAAAACGTTGCGTTTTGGGGCCCATTTTTTTATTGTCGACAATGAAAAAGTACTATAATAGGACGAAAAAAATAAGAATCCAATGCAAGGAGATGAAAACACCCCAAAAGTCTATCTTTGTTGATAGATTGGATACCTTTTCGGTAATGTATAATAGATTATTGCTGATGCCAACTTTTCAACATGAAATTCTCCAACCATCTCACTCATCACTTCATTCTTTTCTTTTTTTTTTAAATGTTTGATTCCACCCTGGTAATGCTAATTATGAATCTAAGTTTATTTTGGCTCCCTTTTCAAAAGCTTTCCACCCTAATGCATCATTTATATTTCTATTATATGTTATTCTACTGTTTTAAATGTAAAACTGTAGATTTTCTTTATATTTTCTTATTTTTCATTGTATTTGTGAGAAAAAGAAAACAATTTTCAAATATATGAACCAAACTTGTCTAACTTTTCACATGTTTTTTTTTTCTTTAAAAAAAACCCAATTTTGGACAAAAACATCTCTTTAGGTTTCATGTATTTATATTATCTCTTAAAAAAAGTTATTTTTATGAAAAAACAAAAAGAGTATTTTTGCTCCAAAAATCAGCAAAGAAATTAATAAATGGTCGAAATTCCTAAATTAGATTTTCAAAATTCTTTTAATGGATTGGGCTGATGCGGAAAATGACAGTTCATTCGGTATTCATACTGGCTATAATAATACAGCATTATAACTACAAGCGATTCAAATTTTTTTTTTTAGTTCTTTTAATCGAATCATATTCTTTTTAATTTTTTTCCTTTCATGCATTCCTCTTCTTTAATGCATTTCCCTTCAATGATACAATGCCTTTCCCAGCAATTATCCATACCCTCTCTATTGGTCATGGGAGAGATACTAAATGATCCCAATAATCTTCCAAAAAAAAATATATAATCAAAAATTATTGTAATCATAATTTATTAATTAAAGAATTTTTCTCTTTCATTTTTTCTACTATTTGTTTCAAACCAACATAATTTTTAGAAATAATTCCATATCATATGTTAAGTGGTTAATTTATTTTTGTTTAAATACAAAAAAATAAAATCACTGATATCTTTGCATCACTCATAAGTGCCACTTCAAAAGTTTATTACGAGATGGAGAAAAGGGATAAAAATAAAAAATAAAAACTACAATTGGTCACATTCGAAGAATAGAAAATAAGTGCTGGCTTTAGCCCTAACATATATTAATAATTATCATAAGTAATCAGGTGGGGAACAAAAAAAAGAATGTATATAAAAATACCTTCCTGAATAAATAAGCCAATCATGATCTTAGCTTTTGAATCATTTTCTATTAACTATCATACTAAGAATCTTTTAAAAACATCTTTTCTATTTATACATTTTCATTTTAGTACTCAAAAAACTTTTAATGGGATCAATATCGTGAAAGTTGGTTATGATTAATGGTAATTGTATAACCTTTTTTTTAAACAAAATTCACCTTACGAGGGTAATGGATCTACAGTGGTAAAGGAATGGGTTGAAGAATTCTCTGATTAGAATCACTGTGAGCCGGTGTATATTCAGTGTATCTGAAATGATTAAATGCTAAAAATATATAAAATTCGATGACTCGGACCTTTAAAAATAGATATATAATATGATGATCTAAGCCTAGTTCTATTCCTGTTCTTCTCTTATCTTTTTCTGCGATGTCCATTAACTAAGCAAATCTTGATTTTTTTATAATTTTGGTCTTCATCATTCTTCTCACACATCCTCTTTTTACTCGCTTCTTTCCCATTAAAAATGATGTTTACTTATCGATCTGGGATTTCTACTTTGTTTTGCATTTGTTGTGGGCTTATTCTGAAGCGTCGCGGTTTATCGTCGGCATTGCGGCGTGTGGTTGTATTGTCTTGCTCTGCGATGGACGATTAGGATAATAACGTATTTGATTATGACGTAAACGTGAATGTGATCAGCGATATGTTGTAAAAATTGGAATGTAGTATTAAGTGTTACTCCATAGTTGCCTCCAGATAGCTGCAGTTTTAGTAGATTATTTATCGCTATCGTCTAGATATTGCATAATTAAAGCTTTTAACAGGAATTTGAGTTGCATCGCTTATACAGAATGTATTCTTAATTAAAATAATAAAATTATTCCTCTTTAAAATAAAAATCTTTGATATATTTTGATGGTCATAATAAATCTTAATTATTTCTTTCTCAAAAAATGTAGCCCATGATTTGGGTGGTGATAAGGTATATCACACAAGAATTCAGTTTATATTCTAGTATTAAACTAAAACTAGATATTTGAAATCAGTTGATTGAGAGGAAGTGAATGAAACAAAACAATGGACTTACTGGAAGTTTTTCTTCATTTACGAGCATGTGATGGTGGGAATCGCTAAGTGTTAGGTGGGATGTCATAATTTTGAATACTAAAATATCAAACGTTTGAATCAAACTAAAAACAGCTAGTCAATTTTGAATTTTCCATTTTATGAGAACTCGGATATCCATCCCTGCTACATCGTTAGCCTCAAAGGCTAATATTGCATTTTATTTACTATCTTCAATTTTATTTTAGAATAATAAATGGTGTTCTTACTCTAATCTCTTGCTGACATAAAGAAAATGAACAGAAGCTAGAGATCAAATAAATTGAAGATCAATCCTGCATCATGTTTAGTTCGCTAATTGATTTAAACTTTTATGATGAACTTTCAGGCACGAAAGAAACTCAAGGGGGCCATTCTAAAAATATCTAATTATATTGGAAAGATGGGACACCTCCCATCAATATTTATCTTTATCAGTACATCACCCATAAATAAGTGGCAAATCCTATTATTAGACTAGTTCAAAATATTGTCCCCAAATATCGATACAAAATACAATTAGGAAATTTCTGCAATAAAAGTGGACCAATTGCTGCCCCATAAAGGGTATTAAGAACCAAATGCACCCACATGTCCATCAACTTGAGGATATCTACCAAATATTTAAAAAGCAGCAATAAAAAACCATATTGGCACCTTTAAATAATGAATAAAATTGAGTACCCACCAAAAGTGAGATAAGCTCATCCTATTGTTTTTTTTTTTTTGTCACAATGTCACTCCTCTGTGACCTTTTCCTTTTGAATAGCTCGCTAGATCTTTTTCTTCTTTATTTTTATTTTTTATTTTTATAATCATTCTATTCCAGTGGTAGAGAGTGAGAATGGAAATAACCAAAAGAGCTATCAATTTTTTTAAATTTGACGGTTTTAAAGTAATAATATTTGGAGGCCTGGCGTTTATTTGTGCACGTCTTCGCTTCCAGCCTACGACTTTACAAATGTAGAGTCTAGGAAGGAGGGAGGGTTGGCTCCTCTCTTTTGTTGAAACCCTTTTTGAAAATAAATATTAGATTCAAATACAAAATATGACGATACATGTTTAATCATGTATATATATATATATATCATCCACTCCTTCAAATAATAAATATAAATGGAAACGATATATAAATGGACTTGGAATCTGTATTAAAGCTCTCATCTCAGCCATTTATGTTTGATCATCATGATCCAAGAACGTAGATAAATATAATATGTTATTAATTTTTTCAAATATTTAACTATGAAATATTATATTCTATTATCAAGTGTATCCAATATAAGCCTTTTTCCGAAATATTTATTTTTAAAATGTTATAAAAATATTCTCAGTATAAATAAAATTACCCCTCAGGTATTTTTTAAACTGCTATCTTTGTGGTTATTTTCTGGTAAGAGTAAAAAAAAAGCATCAATTTATGTGATGTAGAACCAAATTTTCATTATTTTTGTGACTGGGAAATTTCCATCTTATTCTATTTTGTTTTTAAAAAAAAATTATCAATCTTGTTATATTTGGAACTGATGTGATTAGAAGGCATTGATTTGTATTTTATTTACTGGTATTTACTTTCCATATTTCATTGTACCTCCATATTTTCTTTAAAGTTTGTAAATAGTCATGAGATGAGTAATTCATTTTCAAAGTTCTAACTCTTTGTTTCTACGAACTTTAAACTACTTATTCCTATAGAAAGTAGTATAACTCTAAGGACCCGAGCAGTGACAGGCCTACGTATGGCAGAAACCTATAATATTGTAAATGAAAATTAAATTGTTCATTTGTTACCATTATCTATAATTTTTTTAAGTAATAAATCATCTACTAAACTATCATAATTAACTACTTACATAAACCATTTTTAAATTACATCATTGGACTCGAAAGTTTAATAATCTAACTCTCATACTCTCATCTCTATTTTATCATTTCAGTCCGACTTTAAGAATATAGATTTATTAAAGACCTATTTTAAAAAACCCTTTTTTATTCTCTATAACAAAAAAAAAAAATGGAAAAATACGATTGATTTTTTTTTAAATTCTGTATATAATAATACACTATAGATTTTCAAATAAAGTAAAACCATTATTTTATTCTTTTTATAATGTAGTACATGCATATCACTTTTAGACAAGAATTGTCCTGACAAGTAAAAAAAACAAGGAAATCCTAAGATTTATTGTTTAACACGTAATTATGCTTTAACGTAAAAGAAAGCGCAACACCAATATGCTGGGACTTTAACTAGAGACCACAAAAAATATTCGTTCACTTAAAAAATCATCGGATCATATGATATTGTTCCCTCATCCTAATTAATTTCTACCAAACTTAATTATAATTCAATGGCCTCATGGATTCCCCTAGTGTTACCTTCCCTTAACCATTGAGACACATATGCCCAATTTTCTGTCGCTGGTGGGGTCCCTTCCTTTCTACTGCAGTTCAATAATATACCACGGCATAAAAACGAGATAACTCAATTGATCCGGATCTTGGATTTGGTATCTAATAGTCTAAAGCACCTTGTGAATATCTTCCCAAAGGTTATGAGTTTTCTTCACTATTTAGTAAATAGATGTAGATAAAATTCAATATATAAATAGAAAATTTTATATATGAGGTAATAGTTAATAATAGAATAAATCAATAAATATCTATAATTTTAATGAATAATACTATATGAATAAATTAAATGAGAGAAAATAAAAGTAGGGCGATTCTATATTTTTCTAAAACTAAAAAATATTTAGTTAAAAAACATCATATAACTCAAAATTCTAATCATTTCTTTTCAAAAAAAAAACTATTCATATATTTGCTTAAAAATATAATACCCTTCTATTTTTTATGCATTTACATTCTCTTAAAGGAATGAGTTATTTTTACAAAAAATAAGAAATACATTTTTATTAAAATTTGATGAAAAATTAATAGATATTTGAAATTTCTAAGGTGAGTTTTGAAAAATGTCTTAATGGATTTACCTATATTTATAATAATAGCCAATAATAATATAATAATGATAATAATATATCCACACCAAGAATTGAAAAAAAATATTATTTATGAAAGCTCAGTGACTCATTTACAGAGATGTAACCTAAGGTTATGACATATCAAACCAGAATTCCACTAACCGCGAAATATAAAATGTTCATGAAATTGCTTTTTCTGACCGCCTCCGTTTTGGGCCAGGGAAGAAGTGCCCGCCGATGAAGAGCCATTTCGATCCGCGACTTTCGCCAGCGACATCTTCAATCCTTCATCCGACTGCGGGCGACTTTTTCATCTTCGCCATTAGACCTTTCACGGTTACACACAATCTCGTCTCCTTAATCAGACCGTTTTTGTCGGCTTTCGGCCGTAACGACGTTCAAAATCGTCAGAAGAATTGGTGTGTCGCGGACTCATTTCTGCTCGACGTGAGAAGCGAAGCCGAACGATCAATCGGAACCGCCACCGAACGACGCTCCCAGATGGATTCCGGCCGCGATGGGACGGGAGAAGCCGCCAGTGGAGAGGTGGCCAAAGTTTGGGCCTGTGGGGCCCGCGGTGGATAAATGTTTGGCCTTTGGTCCGCTTCGGAATTGCCACCGGGGAGAATCGAGGTCGTTCGAAGAATCTGGACGGTGAAATATGGTACGTTAACGATGTTGTTGAGGGTTGCCTACCCTGAGAATCTCGCCAGCAACTTTGCAGTCCTAATGCCAGCTCGGCTAATTGTTCATTGGAGGGTCCCACCGCTGCTGGCAGCGAATGGGACCGGGAGGCCAAATGCTGCCTAAGTCTGTGGCGCCGCTGCATGCACTCGTTCTCACGGACCCCACCTCCCGATTCGCTCTTTATCGGCGGTCGACCGAACATCACCGGGGAGGTTTACTGCAGTTCAGTCGATTGCAGACACTTGACCGGTCCGGCTTCCAACTCTGTGAAGCTGTTCACCATTATCCCTTCCGCTAATGGGTATCTCTTGCTGTGATGGAGGACCCATTTGTAAGCGTCGTTCTTTCTGTCCTGAACCGGGTCTAGAAGGTCCGAACCGGGGACCGGGGACCGCAACCCAGGATCCTGACGCCGGGTTGCTCCTGCACCAAAACTCCGCACCACCGTCTCGTCCAGTTTCGGCGGGAAGGAACGGCGAGAGGCACATGGCGGTCGGCGGAAAATGCAAGCGCCACAACGGAGCTCCTTTCTCTCCGCTAAAGCCTTCGGTGCCGAGATCGACGACGAGCGCCGCCACGCGGGTCTTGGAAACCAGGGACTGCAGGGAGGACCGGATGTGGGGGAGTGAGCGGACCACGGTGAGGGAAATCACGGTCTCTATCTTCGTCTCCGGTGGCATGTCGTCAGAAGCTCGCGGAGGAAAGGAAAGCAGAATCTATAACTGGACGCGGGAGGCTCTGGAGAACGCTTCTGGGCTTTACGAAGAATATCGTTTGGGATGATGATGAAAGTAACTGAAAACCCATAGTGATGGTGGCAGGCATTTGGCGGATTCAACCAGAGGAAGGATAGACCGGCCCATTAGAGCTGAGGAAAGGAAATCTGGCTATATGGGGGAGGTTGTTGTTTTCCATGATGATACTACAGAAAAAGCAGAAAAAAGAAGAAGAAGGAAGAAGAAAAACCAGAAAAAGGATGGAGGAGAAAGTGAGTAGAGTAATATATATATAGGATAGGAGTTGGTTTTTTCTTAGGAATGTCCGATGTAGTGCGTAATGTGAGGCTGTAAGGGCTTGTTTGAATTATCCACTCCTTGGATGGCTGTGAAGGAAGAAACAGTAGTATTCAACTTTATTTTCTTGATTTTATTTTTATATGGAATTTTTTTTTTTTTTGGAGTGAATTTCTGGAGATCCGATGTCAGTGAAGCGTAAGAGCTTGAAATCATCACCATATAATTGTTAACTTCTTTCTTCTTTAAAGAGAACCATCTTGAAATTTATGGGTGATAAGGAAGGAAATCGGGAAGACTCAAAAAGCTCTCGGTGAAAATAATAAATATTTATTCACATCATAGGTTATAACTAACTTATATAACATTTCAAAAAAAAAAAAACCCAACACATATACAAACTTCACCTATTAACTAATTATATGATTATTGCCCACCTATATATATATATATTATTTAACTTAAAATATAAGTACTATTAAAAATATGTGTTAAACTACCACAGTTTTTAAATATACAGACGATTATATTTAAATCTGTTATTTAATCAAATCCATTTTATTTATTGATATTTTACCAGCAAATAAATATTCTATTACTCTTGGCAATAAAAGCTAACTTTCTTGTGATAAACATGTCTTCTAACATAATAAACATACAGGAAACAGCATAAAAAATAAGATAAAGCATAAACTCTTTATAGAATAACGATTTTATAAATAAATAAGAATAAGATTAAGATAGATCTCATGCCAAAAACACCCTTCATTCTTAAAAAAATGAGTTATAAAAATTTAAGATGAGAAGAACGACTAAAGGGCTTCATCATCCAGATCGGAGGAGGGTTTTGAAATTTGTGCTCCTAAACAACAGGGCAAATATAAAACAAGTTTTAATTTTATATAAATTGCTTTTTATGGACTTTTTCAAATTCTTTTTTGAGATCTCTCAGAACTGTAGAAAGCCAACAACACAGACTAATACACAACTTTGCTCTTTCGCATCGTTCTGCAAAGATTTTTCACCCACCACTCATGAATCTGACCCTTCCAGTTTCAAACACTTTTATATAATTGGGTAATTGACTGCAGCTTCATATTCATGTTCTACCACTCTCGGCTGTCAAAAGCCTACAATTTCAATTTTGCTTCCAAATCGTATTTTTCATGCTTTCTGATCACTGAGGGCTTCCAATGGGCATTTTTGCCTCATAATCCTGTGCAAAATAAAGCCAACCATAAAAAAGACTCTCTTATTTTTTTTTACCATAGAAAAAAAAAGTCAATTTATTACTTTTATAAGTTATGTAAAACCCATGATTTCCCTCTATCTGAAAACCCTAATTTATTTCACTCTTTCTTTTAACCCTGTTAAAAAAAAAAGGAGTCATTATTTAGGCTTCAGTTAAACAAAAACTCACGCGTCTCACCGTTATTTATTTCGATTCGGATCTAGACTTTTCGCTTAAATCAAAGTGAGTTAACTGACCAGATATGAATAACTGAATTAGTTTCTTTGTTTTTATATTTTATTATCGATTTATTCTGATATCTTTGTGAATAATTATTCTAATTTTATTGTTAATTATTCGTTCTGACATTTTGATAAAGCAGGAAAGTTAAATCAAATCTCTTATTCAAACAACCTCTTTATGAAATCTTGGGCGTCTGGCAATATTATGATTGTGTGTGTGTACACTATGTAGAACTTTTTGAAATTTATTTTAACATTTAAGCTTGAATGTTACATGCAAAATCTTCACGTCTGTGACACCCCAATAAAATTTCGAGAACACCATTAATAAAAAAAACTATGATTTCTTATAAACAACTCAAAAATATTTATGAAAAGACAAGTTTCTACTTATTTCTTTCATTTTTGTCATCATCGTCTTCTTCAATGATATCAACTTTCTAGAAGGGAAGTGGGTCACGAGTCACTATTAAAACAAAAGAAGACATTGAATATCAAACACCTAAATTGCCAATATATAGAAAGAGGAAAGTTGGAATAAATGTGCGAAGATGTGTAGACTAGTAATCCAGCACAAAATATTCAAGAAAGAGACAATGATCAGAATTGATGGTGACTCTGTGATGATGAAATCATGAGGTGAAATTATTTGCATCTACAATTATCTCTTTGTGGGGACTATCTATCCCTCAATTATTGAGGATAAGTTGTTTTATTACCCCTAAATATAAATAAAATATAACCTAATAAGTCGTTGATAATCATGATGATGATGGTGATCATGATTTTAGTGATAATGATTTTTAAGTAGATTCTTACAACTGATTTTAATATGTGATCAATTGATTTATTTTAACTAATTGTGTATATATATATATATACTCACCCTCTACTCTTCTATTCTCTATCTATATATATATATATATATATATATATATTATATACTACATATTTATTTACTTATATATATATATATATAACACAAATTAACCACAGATCACTACGATTTTCTTATAAAGTGAACTAAGATCTGCTTTTACAGCACATTTCTCATATGATTTCGTATCTTAAAGCTCACATCACTAAATATTTTTTAGATTAAGTGTTTCATTTTATATCTTACATAAAATTATATTTTTATTGTGTGATTTCACAATAAAGTTAATGTATTTTTGTTAAAGCGCTAGTGAAAGGAAAAAACCTTGCATCACTCTGATCTGAGCTTTAAGCGGTTTACCATAAACATCAAATTGTCATAACAAAACAACAGTTCTACTTGTTGAGAAAAGTTAAATGATCAATACTGAATCATTACATACATAATCAATAAGAATTATAAACATTTATGCATGGCATGCACCGAATCCATTGGAGATGAGTGAACTATCAGCAAGATTGGCTGTGTATACAATTCTGATCTGATCTTGAAGTTCCGCCAGTTTCTCTTTTCTTTTGAATGAATGAGTGATTACCGAGGAAGAAGGAACATCAGTTGAATTTGAGGGCCAAAGACCACCACATGTTGAGAAGTGATGTTCTGAAGGCGTCGCTTCTCTATTATTGTTTTATTTTAACTCTCCTTAAACGGAAAAACAAAATATCTACACATTATTTGGAGGCGCGTAATGCTGCATGCGATGCATGAAGAAGCTATAAATCATAAAAATGATGAATCTATAAAATAAAGATTTAATCTATTGGATCACCTTTTAATGATTACATATAAACCCCACTAATGGGTTAATAATCCAACCCTCTTTCATTCATGAATAACGATTTTTTGTGTTCATTTTAAACGCGCCTGCTCTAGTGAAGTCCTCAAAGAAAGAACCGAGAGGGCTCGGTTTATGTGGCTCTGAGGGACTCAGGGAAGAGGCCACTGGAAAGTTCGTGAAACATGGAACCGAAGTATCAATATTTCAAAGTTACTTTTTATTGAAGGTGATTCACCACACAAAATTACAATGACAAAAAAGCTATTCTCTACATCTGAAGGTGCAGTGGCAAACCCGTTGGCTCAGCAAGGTACAACCGTGACAAGCTATAAAGTAAAGCCATAACAAAGAAGAGAGCGAAAAAGAGAAAAAGAGGATCAGGGAGGAGTGCCATGAAGAAGCAGGGACTTGGCAATTTCCCCTGCCACGCTCCGCCACCCCCTCGAGGCGATGATTCCACTACAGGCCCTGAAACTCCATCAATGGCGGAGACAGAACAACACAAACTCGAACCAAAATGTGGGATGAAAGGGAACAAACACCGCTCTGACAAAATGACCCAGTCTGGCGTAAACCAAGCGTCGACCTATGACCTGTAAGCAATGGACTTATTGCAGTGGCAAATCAAACCTAAAGCTTCATCATGTCCGAACTCTGGCAACTAAAGCGAGAAATGGAAAACAGGGAGTGCATTATCTTTCCCACCTAGAAGGAGGGTGGTGTTCATATAAAAAGCAGTTTATCCAGGAAGTCATGGTATTCCGATTCATGGGCCGAAGGCATTAGGCTTCTCGCACTTTTCGAGGAAAGAAGAGAAAAAACCCACAGGAACTGGATAAAGAGCCGCCGTATGGCTTTCGATTTGTTAGCGCCGCATGCTTCTGAGTCAAACCATAATGCTTTCGGTTAGGTCGAGTACACCATTTCAAGTTCAATACCGAAACTTGATACTTCCCGATTCAGCCAAAACGCGTAGCTCATTCAGTAAACGATGGCTTTCGGTCAATAAACACGGCGCTCGGTTCTTAAAACAACTAGCTAGATTCAATAAAAACCCGCTAGCTGATTTATTTAAGAGCCTAATGGCACCGATTTGTTAGACCGCATGCTTCGATTTAATAAACCATTGGCGCTTCGATTTAATAAGAGTCCCGATGCTTCGGTTCAATAGAAACCATCGCTCGATTAATAAAAACAATAGCTCGATTTGTTTAAGTCACGTAACCTTTAAGTCAAAAAGGAACCAGTAACGCTTCGATTTATTAAAACTCGTAAGCTCAAATCAATAAAACCACGTACTTCAGCTTCAATAGAAGCGTTAGCTAATTCAATAAAAGCCGTCTAACGTTGATAAACTTGATAAACGGGTTCAGTAAACGATGGCTCGGTTTTAAAACCCGTGCTTCGAACCGCTAAGCTCGCAACTAAGGCTATTAAAGAAGGATGAATATTTGGGAAGCCTCGCGACTAGGTTGTAAAATATTAAGATAATATAAAGGCAGGAAGTCAAAGAATATAAGGCAAATATCAAGATAAACAAAATAAGAATTAAACACATGTACATAAGTCCAGGCTCAAAGCCGAGTTATCAATAAGTAGAAATTATAAGGAAAAGACTAAATAATAGGAAATAGGACTCTAATTTGCTGTGGCCCAGGAACCTCAAACCGTATAAGTGGGAAGCGACCAGGTAGGAGGCAGTGTTTGTGGGCCTCAAATCCTCAGGATTCACCATGGATAGGAGCAGAGTTGAGTGCTCCACAGAAGGCTTTGCCTCCACGAGAATTAAAGCAAGTCGTCAGTGGGATGCCACACTTCTGGCGAAAGAACGAAAGTTAGAAGTCAAACCCCGGGGAAAACACCGGAAACGTAGTGAAAAGCAAGCCACCTAAAGGCCTGGTACATGCCTCGTCTCTCGACTCAACAATCACCTTCCTTCCTAACTGCCTCCGAGGCCTCTGCCCTCACCGAGATCTCCTTAAACTAGCATTGCTAGGTCAGGCGTTCACGGAGCTCCGCGACTCAGCCTCTGGTGGCAACAATGTCATGGCTTGTCATGCCATCCGGACCGTGTAGCGTCCACGGCCTATGACTCAAATCCTTATTGCCGTAGCTCGTCTCGGCCGCCACCGACGCCTCCCGAGCCTTCTTTTCTTTATCTTCAGCTTCGTGCTTTCGATCATTGATAACAGGTGATTCACCGCTGACATCTAAACGAAACCGCGCATCGGGCTCCAGTCGAGGAAAGCGGCTAACAGCTTTATCTGCTTTCACTCTCTGAGGGCCTCGGGTGGCCTCACGGATGGGGCTTTTCATATAAATCTTTGTACGTGTTTTGACGCTATAATTTAAACCACTTAATTTTTGCTTTTCCTCTCGCTTTGGAGCCTTACAATTCCTATGGTGGAACCGAATTTAGGCTAGTTGTTTGAAGGTAAAAATAGTCATTGTCGTCATGAATTCTACTCCAAACAGGTTGATCTGAACATTTGCAGAATGCACCCGATCAAAATACAATAATAAGGTGATACAGTCTGATCTCGTTCCCTCGAGAGATTAATGAGAATTTTGAAATCAACTACCCTACTACTGAATCTATTGTTGCACCTCCTTATATGGTTTGGCGAATTTGTAAGACGAAGATAATCCTAATTTATATTCTCACAATTAACATAAATTGGTCGCTCATCAAATAAATTGAGCTAGAATGGGTTCTTTTGCTAGACATGAACTTGATATGGAATTTATTTGTAACAGACCAATTCTACTGCATATGATCAAACTAATTTTCTAATCCAGTTTGGATGCGGATTTGTCAAGATGCTAATAAATAAACTTCAGAATTCTCATAATTCGCAAATTAGAGGTCCCTGCTTTTTCCAAAGACATGGATAATCGTTACTTGTATTCAAAACATCTTCTAAAGAATCAAATTTTTCTTTTTCAGCCACTGCCATACCTTTTCTTAGAGCTATGATTTCTTTACTTTAAATACAGGTCGTACAAACCTCTACTGTTCAGTTGATGACTTCTCCTTTTGGAATTTGATGGATTTTCCCTTTTCGCGCCAGATTAAGATCCTCCATGCTGGGATCAAAATTTTCCATCAAATTAAGATGAAATCTCTGATCTTAGTGATAAATAATCCTTGTCAACTTATTTATTAGTGGTGGAAATTTATCGAAGTGAACTCAGCTCTTTGGATTCTTCAATAGTAGTCTAACACCCAAGTAGAACATTCAAGCTCTCAGAATTTCTATCCTATGTCACTCGAAGACTTCCACCAGAAAATCGGGCGTGAAAACGGTCGTTGAAATGGTATTCAATACTTCTATTGGGAACAAATCAATTAAAGAACAACATCAATCAAATAAATCCTAAATCCAGGAAATTCCGTCTAATTATCTGAAAGACTACCATAATAATCAACAGGTCCCTGGTATTTATGCTTCTCCAAGCGAATCCTGATCAACAATGGAGTATTGATCAAAATGTCCCTTTATACTTATGTAATAAGCTTAGAAAAAGCTGGAGATTCGAAATTATCTAGACTTCGATAATTCAGTAGCAATTGGAAAAGAGATTGAGCGATTTAGTCGACTTGCAATTCAAAGCAGTTGCTCGTTAGGATCAAAAACGAAAAATAAAATCAAACGATTTTAACTAATCTATTCTAAAAATATGCAGAGTGAGGTCATTGCCCCGATCCTAGGATAAGGTTCAGAAGGGCGCTGCTTCTTCTTGTGGCGAGAGGCTTTTAATTTATACATTTCAAGCGGAAGTGAGCTTTTATTCAATGCTTCCAGTGAATTCCCAAACTAGCTAGCTTAGCTCAGCGCGTTGGGTTGACTAGCTTGTTACAAGTGAAGTTTATAAATCATCACTCTCATACGAGAATGCTGTCGTGACTTTGAATTAGATGCAAGTGCTATTTTTAGACCTACTAATGAGTTTTGTTTTTACACACATGTACTAGTGTTATAATTAGCAATTACGTATATTTGGTCCCTATTGCACTTCTAATTACATTAGAGGCTGTTTTTGTAATTTTAAAGAATTGGAAGCCAAATTATGCGTGTCAACCCAATCATAACAGAAGTCGGGTTGATTTCCATCAATTTCATATAGTCTTTTCTATCAGAAATTTAATAACCAAGAAGACTAAAAGAATTTCTAAGCGGAAGAAAATAAGAGAAAAAATAGCAAGGTATATAAGGGATGCGGGATCACGAGATATCAAAGAGGAAACATTATTAAATTTTAAATAAGCTAGTAATTTAGTAACAATGAAATCTTATGCATAACGAAAAATACATTGCAAGGCTTTACTTCTAGCGCCAATTTCGCTATGATGGCGAGAATTCCACGCATAGCGAAATCTTGCCACGTGTTTTTATTAAAGCGACGTTTTGAACAATGCCATTTGTCCCCATTGTAATCATGACTTTTGGCTTATTTTTGACTCCATTTCTGCGCCCATTAAGTTACGTACTATAAGCTCCCGCCTGCTTTAGCGGCTCCTAACTTTTAATCTTCGATTACCGCGTATGACTTTTCATTTTAGGTTACGAGTTTTTCTCTCTTCTCTGCCTCCCTCTTTCTCATTTTCTCGAGTACAAACACTCCTACGAGGATGACAACTCAGAGGATGTTTGCTAGACCTCTTCCTCCTTGAAGAAGGAGGCCCGCTGAAATCGTGTTTGAAGGTAAAAGCTCTTGTCTCCATATTTTTTTCACGCAAACATTTGTTCTCACTATTTAACAATACTCTACTTTTCCCAGGTTTGGTATCAGCTGTGATACCCAGTGGCGGTAGCAAGCTTTCAAGGTTCGGTGGATACTTGTTGTTAGATCACTTGATCTTGTTCGTTCTCCATTTATAGGCTTTCTCACTGCGAGTTAGATCAGTGATGGTTTAAATGTTTTGAAACATTAAGGGGGTAATAAAATGCTATACATTAGAAGAAATAATTTTAGACTTAGGTTTCTAATGCCAAATGGTAGGCTGAGGAAATAACTATATCATCCTCTGACGAGAAAAAAAGACAGAACATGTTGATCACCTTAGAAGACCCTAACCGGTGGCCAAATACTTCAAGGAGTTCTATTTTACATTTTATTTTATTTATTTTTGATTTGCAACCAACCACCCCTGTTTTACCCAAACCTTAAAAATCAAATTTAATTCACCAATTACAAACTTCACTTTCGAATCATTTGTCACGAAGAAAACCCATCCATGTGTTCGATACTGAACCAGCTATCTTCTTGTTAGCTTGACTGACAATAGGAGAACTTATGAAACAAATATTGATTCAGGATCACCACTGCGGTAGCCTGAATCAAATGGCGCCAGTTGCGAGGATGGTGCCTTAGTGCAGAGTGAGGAGTTGTGGGAATACTTGTAATTCTCATCTAATTAATAGTCAGATCCTTTGTCATTTTTTATTTCTGATGAGTTTTTTTAGTTTCATTTAATGACCCAAAAAAAAAAAAAAAAAAAAGATCTTTTGGGATTTTTTTTTGCATTTGTGTTGTCTTCGTAATTTGTCTGTATTACTTTTTCTATAGGAATCCATGTTCCAGATGAAGCTTGAACTTCGATCAATGGAACTTACACCTAAGGGAGAACGTTATAGTGAGTACCACGTGGAGAACCCTAGAGAGCTTATCCATGAGGACTAATAGAGCCCGATGGATATGGGTTCACCATATGGTAGTGCTTACAACCATGATTGGGGAATCACCTAAATTCTCATTGGGAACGAAGACCTCCACAATATTCACCTCCAGATCCCATATTATGCCCCACTACCGACAACCACGGCCCCACTCCCGCATTAGGCAAACATCTGAGAACTTGACGCAAACAAGTGGATAATAATTTTCATAAACATTTCAAAAGCGATGTTGTCGGTGTCAGGAAGGCGTCGTTGAAGAGCTCGTGAAGCAAAGGAATAGGATGGGTTCCAAAGCAAAATTGATCGAAATTGGACATCTTTGCGGGAATCCATCTCAAAAACTCCTGTCGCTTGTTTTATCAGAGGAAGAAAATCGAAGGAGGTTCTTGGTGACACCATGATGGGAAGGGCCCAGTGTCTCTGGCGAAGCCGCTAGTAAAAATTTTGAATACTTTCGGACAATGGTGTTGTTTGCCAGCGGGAAGAAAGAAGAAACCTCCCAATGTTAGGCAAGAAGAATGGTGGAAAGAAAATAACCAAAAAGTCAGCGACCAACCCAAAATGAGCCTTTACCAATCTTGCATGTGCCCACACTGCGTGAGCCAAACTGTGCTTTCCTTCTCAGCTCGCGATGGGTCCATCTATTTGCACGTGCAAGAATTTCAATAGATTAGTGGTGCTGTCTGCAGGCTTTTGCCACTCATCCAAAACAATAGCCCAATTGCCCTCGCGTCGCCCAGCACGGTGGTTGGTTCGGTCTTGGTTGATTTAGAGCACCGAACCAGGCAGCCCTCCCAGCTCACGCTGGATCAAGCCGAGCCTCAAAGCCTAAAGAACTGGTTTGAAATGATCTCACCACTTTTTTGTTTTGTTTACTAACGTCTTATTTTGTTTTATAGGTATTTATTTTGATTTCTTTTAATTTTCTTTTAGATTTTCCTCTAATTTTAGTTAATTCTTACATTTTAGTTAATTTTACTTCCTGACTCTTAATTTTTGTATTAATTTTGCGGGTTTGTGTCATAATTTGAAACTGGAATGAAAAATCCTTCAAGCATAAATGTAGGAAATTTTACGCTATAACAAAAATTGGCAATCCTAGCCGAAAATTACGCTAAGCTAGCGAAAATCTTTCACATTCCTTAAGCACCACACTTGACAAAAGCGATTGCCTGATATTTCATTTTTGTTATTCTTCATTATTTATTTTCTTTTTATTTTTATTTATTTTTATATTTTAATACTCTATTAAGCGTTTTTATATCTTATTATTCTTAAAAAATTTTAATTAAAAAAAAATTTATTATTTTTATATCTTTCTATAAAAATTTAGTCTACTCAGAAAAAATAATTTTTATTTTTACATTTGTATTATTTTTTATTTATTATTTCTTATTAATTGTTTTGTTTTGATTTTCAAAAAAGAATTAAAATCAAAATAAAATTTTACATTGTCAACATAAGTGAAAATTTACATGAAAACCTGTGAAATTTTAGCTATCATCTAATTCATAAGCTTCAACTGAGGATTTCCTTGTTTCTATGTGAAAGTATCTTATATTTGTATTTATTTATTCGTAAGCTTTATTCCGGCTCGGTTTTAAGGCGTTCTTGGTACCGTTAGGCTTAGAGAGTGTCAAGAATAATCATAATAGAAATAACATTTTAGGTTATTATGAAATTCTGGTAAAATGCTCCAAGCTGGTCACTTCCTTTTCCTCCTTTTCTTCTCCTAACTTGTTGTTGAAGCCCAAACGGGTGAACTCAGGTGTCGATGGAGCTTTGCAAGTTTCCACCTTCTCAGCAATGATCACATCTCATCAAGGAGGTAACACTTCCTTCTCATTACTGTCAGAGCCCATTTAGGACACCGAGATGTTTGGGTTAGGAGAGTTAGCAAGGAAATGGCTTTATAGCCCATGTTTTGTCATTTTTGTCTATTCATTTTGTGATGTTCAGTGGCTTAGCTGGGTTCCCTTTCTATAATTATTATCTATACATTTGCACTCTTGGACCCAATTTTACCCATCAAGAATTTGCGTAGTTTTCTTTGCTGGATTGGAAAGAATTTCAAGCTTTGTCCAATTCTATTGATGTTGGTCAGTTCTATGCTTGGTTGATGAATGATTAGTTGGTCTATTGATTCGGCCTTTTCTTCCACGCTTTTAGCTAACCACACCCCAGAGCATTAGTTTTCAATGATGAGGTGGCTTCTGCAACTCTCAACTTTACTTCACACCTTCTAGTTTCATTGAACGCCTTCGCTGCGGTTAGGACCCATGGAAGAAGGCCAGTAGATGTTGGAAAAAAAAAAAAAAAAAGAACAAGAAGATATAATATTGCGATGCTTTTTGCCTTGAAACTTTGAGAGCAACGATTAGGGGGTATATGGCGCAGCCTTCTGGCCGATTGCCCTAAACCTTCCTTTGGTTAGATCACCGGAAAAACGGTGTTAGATTACATGGGTGGATAGGTGGGTTTAGCCAGTTGTAGGTGCTGGAATCTGAAAATCGTCGGCGAGAAGTGGGAGATAAAGCCCTGAGAAGGGGACTGTAGTCGAAGATCCATATGACTTGATTGCCTGAAGCCTTAATTGGTTGGAGTCATCGGTAGATCCACACATTTACATGGACTTTGGTGAGTCGATTCCTCGACATTTACCTACAGCGGAAAAAGAATTTGTGGAATAAGGGTAGTCACGTCTATTATAGTGGATTGCTTGCATACACAGGAGTCATTGGTAGTAGCTAGATAGGTTGGGGGAATCTGATTGTGAGTTCAGTATTAGATGAGTCGAACAAAACACTTAGATTTTTATTGAAGATTAGTTCTCAAGAAGGAGGCTCTTTTAATACTCAATTTTGTATACTTGACTAAATTTCTCAATCGTCTGTTGGACACGGCTTTGATGATTTTTACTTATGGTTAAGGCATTACTCATTCACAACCTTTTGAAATACTACATTTTACAATGAGCGTTATTTTGTTATAGTTTTATATGTATTTATTACTTTCTTTCTTTCATTGCTAAGGGACTAGCAAATATATGGAGTTGAAGTGTGATTAGTGCTGAAAAAAGTGCTCTTTTGAACCTATTTTAATAGGTTTTGGTAAGCACGTGTACTAGTATTATAATTAACCCGATTGACATGTTCGAGGAGTCCTGTGCACTTCTAATTGCATTCGAAGTGCATTTTGTAGTTTTGCGGGGTGAGCCAAATTATCATTAATCCCGATCGAGTCAATAACCAAAGTCGGGTTGATTTCCATCATTCATATGAATACTTTTTTATCAATTTAAACAATGGGAATGAAGGAATTTCAAATGAAAGAAAATAGAGAAAAAAAATAGTGCGAGATGCGGGATGCGGGATCTTGCGAGAGCAGTGGCGAAAATTTTCGCTAAGCTAGCGAATTTAGCTAACAAGCGAAGTGCGTACATAGCGAAATTTTCATTTACGCTATGCCATATATTCTTTATGATGTGAAATTCTACATATGAAATCTTGCCCTGTGTTTTGATTCAAACGACCCGCGTTTTGATTAATTACCATTTCCCTATTGTAATATCATATTTTAGGCATTTGTCCATTTACGCATTGGGGTTGACTATATAGCTCCCTTATAACTTTGTAACCATAGCACTGTCTTTAGTACCTTTGTATTTGCTTTCATTTAAATTCTGATTTTCTCTCTTCTCTCCTCTTTACTGCCATTTTAAAACTCTGAAACACTCATGAGATGTGACTACGGATGTTGTGCATTCTCTTCTCCTTGAAGAGGAGGCCCTTTAGTGAATGTTTGAAGGTAAAAACACTTGTCCTCATGTTCACGCAGCGTTTGTTCTCTTTCTTTGTTTACGTATCTCGGCTTTTAGGTTTGGGTCCTTTGTGATGTACTGAGTGCGATACTTAGCAAGCTTTGAGTTCGGTGGATCTTTCTTTGTTAGATCCAATTACCCATTTAGTTGTCATTTATATGAGCTCTGCGAGTTAGATCGATGTTAAAAAGTTTCTTGTTTTGAAACATTAAGGGTAATAAATGTGCATACGTGAAAATAAATTTTAGGGTTTAGGTTTAATGCGAATGAAGAAGCAGGTTCGAAATAACTATATGTCATCCTCCCCAACGTGAGAAAAGACGAGAACATGTTAGAATGCCTTAGAACCTAAACCGGTAATAATACTTCAAGGAGTTCTATTTTACATTTTATTTTATTTATTTTCGGTTTGCAGCAACCACCCCTGTTTTACCCCAGACCTTAAAATCCAAATTTAATTCACCAATTTGACTTCCTCAAATCATTTGTGCGAAGAAAACCCATCCGGTGTTAGGCCTAGACCACTATACTGCAGTAACTTGACTACGGCAATAGGAAGAACAGAAGCAATGTTGATTAGGATCTTTCTGCAGCCTGCGAATCAAATGGCGCCGTTGCGAGGATAGTTATATAGTGCAAGTGAGGGTTGTGGAACACTTGTGATTCTCATCACAGGATTACAGTGGTCTCCTTTAATCATTTTTTTTATTTTACGATAAGTTTTTTTTAGTTTCATTTAGCGGTAAAAAAAAAAGAAAGAAGTTCTTTGCGAGATTTTACGTTTGTGTTGTCTTGTGTTGTCTGTTTATTTTCCCTACTTAGCGGGAATCCATGTTGAGTGGGCTTGAGCTAGAATCGAATGGAACACCTAAGGGAGAACGATGTAATTAGGTACGTGGAGAGAAACCTGGGCTTACATATCCCATAAGGGAATATAGAAACCAATGGATGAGTTCACCATATGGTAGTGCTTACAACCATAGTTGAAGTCACACAAATTCTCGTAGGAACAGGAACCTCCACAATATTCACCTCACGAACCTCATATTATGCCCCATCTCGGCGACAACCATGGCCCATCCTGTTGAACAAGCCATCACGAACTTGAGCAAACAGAAGTGGTGTTTCATAGTGGAGCAAAAGGCGTTATTTATCCCATTGTCAGGGAAGGCGTCTGATGAGAGCTCCTTGAGCAAGGAATAGGATGGGTTCCAAGCGAAATTGATAAAATTGGACATCCTGCGAGGAATCCATCTGGCTACTTGATAAGCTTGTTTATCGAGGAAGAAAATCGGAAGGAGGTTCTTGGCCCGACACCATGATGGAGGAGCCGTGTCTGCAATGACCACTAAGTAAAATTTTGAATCACCGGAACTGATAAATTCTTTGTTTGTCCATGGGAGAAGAAAGAAGAAACCTCCCCAATGTTGGCTGAGGAGGGTAGTGGAAAGGAAGAAATAGAAAAGCCCAGTCGCGACCAGCCCCCGAAATGGCGAGTATGGGTGTGCATGTGCCCACACTGCCTTGGCCAAACTGCGGCTTGCTCTGGCTTTCAGTCGGTCCATCAGCACTGTCTGAAATTTCAATAGATTAGTGGCCTCTGTATAGAACTTTGTCACTACATCAAAAACAATGGCAATTTTGCTCACATCATGCACGATGGTTAGTTCGGAGTCTTTAGTTCGGTTAGAGCACCGAACCAGAGCATTTACGAGCTCAGGATCGGCGGCCTCGAGCTAGGAATTGGTTTAGAATCTGATCTCCCCTTTTTGTTTTAATTTTTAAATATGCTTTATTTTATTTTATCGTATTTTATTTTGGTTCTTTAATTTTTATTTTTTAGATTTTTCTCTAATTTTAGTTAATTCTTGTTTTAGATTAATTTTACTTTTCTGCGAATTTTCTTAATTTTTCTTGTGTTAATTTTTGCGGTTTGTGTGCACATTTGAAACACGGAATGGAAGAAATCAACAAGCGGGGCTTGTGAAATTTTCGCTGTCCTTCCCGCTCACATGACAAAATAGTGCCTGATGTTTCCATTTTTATTTATTTATTTATTTTATTTTTTATTTTTATTTTTATTTATTTTATATTTTATATATTAACGTTTTTATATATATTATTTTTTATTTCAAAAATTTTAATTGAAAATTTATTGTATATATATATATATATATATATATATATATATATATATATATATATATATATACCTATATATATATATATATATATATATATATATAAATTGATCTCTAAAAAAAATTTGTTTTATTTTTTATTTATTATTATTTTTATTTATTAATTATTTTATTTGATTTTCAAAAAAAATCAAAAATCAAAAATAAAAATTTCGCTATTAGACATAGAAAATTTATAAACATAAGCGAAATTTTAAGCTGTAATGCAATTTCATTAAGTATGAAATTTCGTAGCTTAAGCGAAAATTTTCGCTATGTGCACAATTTGACATGATTTTGTTTTACGGCTCATGCTTTTTCATCGACTCCGTTTTAAGGCGTTAACGGTATCGTTAAACTTAGAGTGTAGAAATCAAATATGACCAGAAAGAACATTTTTGAGTTTATTATAAAAGTGTAATTTTAAAAATGCTCCAAGCGGTCACTTTTTTTCCTCTCTTTTCTTCTCCTAAAGCTTGTTTATTTGAAGCCAAGCTGGAGTGAATGGGGTGTCGATGGAAAGCACCAAAGTTTCCTGTCCAGCAATGATCACATCTCATCAGGTAACACTTCCTTCTGCAATTTTTTCAATGATTCCCCAGATTTCGGACTATTTGAGATGTTTGGGTTGGGGGGAGAGTTAAGCAGTGAACTTTATTGTTATGTTTTGTCATTTTTTGTGCAAGCCCATTTTGTGATGTTCAATGGCTTGTTAGGTTCCTTTCTATAAAGTTGTTATCTTATCACGAACTACTTTTTCAAAGAATTTGGACTATTTGCAACCAAAATTTTGTGGTTTGCCTAACACAAGTTAAGGAAAAATTTAAACTTTGTCAATTCTATTGATGTTAGATTGGTTCCATGCTTGGTTGAGTGAATGATTAGTTGAATTCTTATTGATTTCGATATTTTTCTTCCACCTTTAGCTAACCACACACCGAGCACATTAGGTTTCAATGATAGGCTGAAAAACTGCGCAACCTCCTTTACTTTGCATAACCTACCCTAGTTTCATTGACCGCCTTTAATAGGTTAAGGACCCATGTGGAAAGAAGGCCAATGCGTCTTCGGAAAAAAAAAAAAAAAAAAAAAGAAAAGAAAAAGAATAAATATTGCAATGCTTTGCCTTTGAAACTAGGAAACACGGTCAGAAATTATATGGCTAACCTTTAAAACTCGGTGCCTAAACCTTCCTTTGGTTGCGGAGTCACCGACTTAATGTCGTTATAGGTGGATAGGTGGAGTTTAGCAAGTTGTAGGTCTTTGAGTCTCGAAATCATTCGAGTCAGGAATTGAAACTGAAGAGTTTGTGGTCGAAAGATCCTTATGACTTGGTGCCCTAAGCCTTAATTGGTTGGGAGTCATCGGTAGATCCCCATTACATGGACTTTGGTGAGGTCGATTCCTCAGCATTGCACCCTATAACACAAAAAGAATTGTGGAATAAGAGGTGGGTCACGATCTATTTAGGCTAGTTAGCATCTTTAGGTATTAGTAAGTAAATTTGGGTTGGGAGAGTGCGGTTGTGAGTTTATTGTTGAGAGGCGATCAAACAAAACTAGATTTTGGTGGAAGTTTGGTTGATTCACCAAGAAGGCTTTTTAATACTCAATTTTGTATGTCATTCATTCTCACTGATAGTCATTGGACACGGCTTTGATGATTTTACTTATGGTTAGGCGTACTCATTCTGACCTTTTGAAATACCATTTTTGTGAACGTTATTTTATTTATAGTTTTATATGTATTTTATTACTTTCTTTCTTTCATTGCTAGGGACTAGCAATATGGATTAGAATTGATTAGTGCCCAAAGTTAATTTTGAACCCTATTTTTAATAGGTTTTGGCATGTATAGTGTTATAATTAACCGAATTGACATGTTCGGGTCCTGTGCACTCTAATTTGCATTAGAAATTTTGTTTTGTAGTTTTCAGGTGGAAGCCAGAATATCGTGTCAATCAATCATAACTAAGTCGGGTTGATTCCATCAATTTCATATGGTCTTTTATCAATTTGACAATAGGGAATGAAGAATTTCCATGAGAAAGAAAATAGAAAAAAAAAAAATAAGCTGCGAGATACGGGATCTGAGATACAGGAAACGATGTGATAGACGATGAGTCGCATGAACCGGAGTGAATTCGCTATGGCATAGCGAATTGTAATCTAAGCGAGTACTGGCTATGCATTAAGCTAAGTTAGCGAATTTATTAACAGCGGAAAAATTATGTTTTATAGCGAAAATTTTGCATTTCGCTATGCCTTGTAATTTCGCTATGATAGCGAAATTCCCTGCATAGCGAAAATCTTGCCCTGTGTTTTTGATGTTTTTAATTCCAAACGACCACGTTTTGATTAATTACCATTTTGTCCCTATTGTAATCTCATATTTTAGGCATTTTTGTCATTTCACGCATTGGGGTTGACTATATAAGCTCCCTACTGACTTTGCCTTCTTTTCAATCTTCAGGCTGCCTTGTGACTTTTTCATTTAGGTTCTGATTTTTCTCTCTCTCTCTTTCTCTCATTTTCTCGGCTGCAAACACTCCTGCGAGGATGACAACTCGAGAGGATGTTTGCTAGACCTCTTCACTCCTTGAAGAGGAGGGCCCTTTAGATGAATGTTTGAAGGTAAAGCACTTTGTCCTCATGTTTTTTCACGCAAGCATTTGTTCTCTTTGCATTTTACGTATCTCGCTTTTAGGTTTGAATCACCTTGTGATGTGCACAGTGGCCAATACTTAGCAAGCTTTCAAGGTTCGAGTGGATCTTTGTTTGTTAGATCCTTTGATGCGAATTTAGTTTGTCATTTATGAGCTCCTGCCAGGTTAGATCCTAGTGATGGTTTCTTGTTTTGAAACATTAGGGGTAATAAATGCTATACATTAAGAAGAAATAATTTTGAGTTTAGGTTTTAATGCCAAATGAAGAGTCGGTTAGGGGAAATGACTATATCATCCTCCCAGCTGAGGAAAAAGAATAGAGGACATGTTGAATGCCTTAGAACCTAAACCGGTGTGATAGCCCGAGGTTCTATTTTACATTTTATTTGTTATTTTCAGTTTGCGACCAACCGCTACTGTTTTACTAAGCCCAAAATCCAAATTTAATTCACCAATTTTGACTTAACTCCCGAATCGTTTATGCGAAGCGTGCTGTGTTCGATACTAGACCCTTTATCTTTGCGGTAGCTTGACTCTACGGCTGATGGGAGAAGTAGAAACAAATATTGTTTTATTCAGTATCGCACTCTTAGTGTACGAATCGGACCGATTACTAGTCGCAACCTTCTTTGTTTTGTTTTTGGCAGTAGGGAGTCGCGACCTGATGTCTTCTATCACGAAATCATTCCTTGTAGCCTCTTCATTTAGTTGTAGCGACCTAATTTCTTTGTCCCAACTTAAGTTGTTGCCTATCCCCTGGATTCTTGTTGCGACTAAGTTTTCAATTGCAACATGAGTTTTGCCTAGAGTTTATTCTTTCTTTAGAATCTTTGTCGTGACATGAGTTGTTGTGTCATGACCAAGTTTAGTTGTCAGTAGTTATGAATCTTGTTGCGACAACTTTTTCTGGTATCCAAGTATTTGTGCCGCGACCTCAATTCCATGTCGCGACTTTGAACATCCTTCTCTTTGCAGAGTTACGTAGCCATGACCTAGTTTTCATGTCAGCGACACAGTTTGTATTGCCATCACTTTGATTCTAGTCACGGCTTCACTTTTATGTTGTGACATCATTTGTTTCATCTTCACGCTATTCGAGGTTGCGACTCAAAACTGCTAATCTGATTAGTTCCTTGTCGCGACATGTAATTTTAGGTCGCGACCAGGTTGTATCTTTCCTTGTTGCACTTTATGTCGCAACCTAAAAGGCAGGTCACGACTTGACTATATGTTTTTAACTCCACCTTGTAGCAACCTCATTTGCTCGGTTACAAGCTGTTTTTTACTCGGTCGGCTTCTATTTACATTAAGCGATTAGGATGGTTGCCCTTCTACTTCTTTAGCTTTATTGATTGCTCAAACTTAGTTGGTATATTTTTAAGTATTCATTATTTTTCATGTCGCTGACATGTCGATCCATAACCTTAGCGGGTGTCTTTAGCTTGTATTTTGCTCATGGCAGCAAATTCCTCTGTGGGGAGCCTTTCAGTTCATTAAGCAACCATTCCTGTGTGACCATTATACATTGCGACAAGAGTTTATTTTCTTTCGGTGTCACGACATAGATCAGGTGGCCCGCGTAAGATCTTTGACACCTTTTACGTCACCAGCCAACTTTTCTCTTATCGCATGGCTTTCTTGAAGTGGCCAGGCACACCCAATCGGAGGTCCATTAGCCGACCAGAGTCGACTGCGAAACATGGATGCTCCAGGTGTCCCTAATATGCACTCATTTGTCTCAATATATTGAGACCTATTTATCATATTTAATTCGCAATATAAAATATATGATATTATTTAATCGACAATCATTCTGGTCCTTTTATACAACAAAAGGTATACACCAGACTATATCAGGATCTAAATCGCAGGTATGCGAATTAAGCCACCTCTGCTGGACACATACTGAAAGAGGTCCTGACGGGAGTGAGCAAGTCGATAGTAATAATATCCTCTGAGGTTCTCCCGCTAAAATCGCATCACGATGTGTCTGTGCTTGTCAAATCACTTTTCATACAATTTGTACAGCGATATATGAAATGTTCCGTGTCATTCACATGAGATGCGACCTCCTCACAACCTGAATTAAATGGGCTCCGCCATTACTTGGAATGCCAGTGTGAAAAACCAATCGTGGTGTTTAACTTGATATTTCAGACATTGGACAACCCTCCAATCTTTAATTTATCAAATCATGATTTTATTTTCTTTTATGGGCCACGGATTTTTCGGGTTTTCAGCGCAGGACACCGCATGCCTTTTCAACATTTTCGCGAACTTACATCTGCGGGAATCATGTCTAACCGTGAATAAAATTTGGGTCTTTCTGCGAGAAGTCTACTGACTTGCTCCACTCAAAACATGTAATTTATCATTTTGATTAATTTACACTTCCGTGAGTCTCAACCTTGGACTTTGACCAATTTTCCGAGCTCACGACCCATTCACCAATCTGGGGTGAATGCACCGATACCATGCACCCACGGGCTTATCGATGTGACCGTGCATATGAAATGCATGATGGCAATGCATTTTTCCTTCATGTTACATGTATATATGAGTGCTACATGAAAAATTAATACACCATGGATAATTATAATCTTTACATACAATTAACATCCATCTGTCAGTATTAATACATCAACAAGCAAATAACATGATATTTTCCTGCCTGACATGTTATTTTTTTCAACAATAACACACAAAATGACCCAGATCTCGACCCATATAAACGGGGCACCTCTTGGTCCCTTCCTTATTCATCGTCAATTCTTGTGATCTGCAATAATAAAACCCCTGAACATCGAGTCTTAGGATCAAAACCAAGCCGAACTCGATCCCAGAAACTACCCAGAAAATAGTCAAGAAAATCTGTCAGTTTGTTCCAGCTTACTCTAGTGACTCCCAGATTATCAGCTTGATCTGAAAATTCCTATCCTACACTCAGTTTAAAAATTTTGGGACTAAAATTTACAGTCTTTCACAGCCTCTAAGCTAATTCCAAGTCATTAAATAGCCTTTAAGCTAAAAATAACACAAGTAGGAAAATCCTCGTGGAGTTTGTGAAACTCACGAAGATTTTAATCTTCAGCGTGAAATTTACCGACTGCGTGTGGATCAACTTTGCCTTTAGCCCCGACGAAAACCTATGGTCAAATTTCTATAGATCTGAGAAAGAAACGAAGAGAAGAAAAATAAAAATAAAAATCTCTCTCACACGCTCGTCTCACACCCTCCGTCCCTTTTTGCCTTTCCTTTTGACTTATGCTTTTTATTTATTTTATTTTATTTTATTTTTTTTATTATTATTATTATTATTATTATTATTATTATTATTATTTTATTTTTCCTTTTTCTTAGTTCCTTTATTTCCTTTTATTGCATCATCAATCATGTAATGGCTAGTGAGCCACATATTCAAGATGCACCACATGGCATGCCATGTGTCTGACCTCGTCTGCTCAACGTGAAATTAGGTGTCTCATAATCAAATGAATTAATGAATCAACTAGATTTATGACAGTCATGGTGAAGTCCGTTTCGTCATCGAGAAATCTAGAAAATTTCGATTTTCAATCGAAATTCTGGATTTTACCACTTCTTGGAAAAATTTAATTTTCGGGTTTATTCTTCCCCCTTAGCGAATTCGTCGCCGAGAATTCATGTATAATATATATTAAATTACATGCATATGTTACCTCACTATGAGCAAAATCCCAAAGATCTCTAACTCACAATCCTAACCTATCAAGTCAACTCTGCCACACAGGAAGACTCACATATAATAAAACTACAGGTTTCAGCTTTTAGCCCGAAAACATTCACACAAGATGCAACAATAAACGTGAATATGATGCATCCAAATTTAAACAATACTCTGGTGAGTAAGCGTGCCACGGATATCATATTGATCGGCCATTTCGATCTGCTGACTTCCACGGGATCGCCTCTTAGGACGATCGAGTCTCATGTGTCGGTCTGATGGCGTGGTAACATGTCATCTGCACGTAGAAGTCTCGGCCTGCATGTCTGTCTCGACCTCGGCATATTACGGCCTTGGCCCGTGTGGCCTTTGTGGAATGACAGGTGCTTGTGCATCACCTTGGGGCCCCAGTCTTGATGCTAGCTCCTCGGCCCGTACTAGGGTGTGGAGGAATAGACGGTATCCTCCCATCCCTGGCCCGGTGGGGCACACCTTGTCCCCGAGCCTGGGATCATTTGTCTGCGAGGCGATCCTCCTCATATGTCATTTGTGATGGAAACCTCTTATCTGTCTTTACTTTTGTTGGTATGTATTTTACAAAAATGCCACTACAGAATTTTTATAATAAAAATTATATATTCCGGGTATAATTGGGCCAGCAGGTATTTTCTGGGGTGTTAGATGAATGATGATTAAATGATTATTGAATCCGGAAATAATAAAGTGAAAAAAGAAAATATGGAAATTGTAAAATGGAACTGGGGTCAATTGTAAGTAAGTTTATATGTCTAAGTGAAATTAGGAGAAATAAATTAGTAAAGGGAAAAATAATAGGAGACTTAAATGAAGAATAATAGAAATGGAGGGACCTAAATATAAAAGAAATAAAAGAAAAAGAAGAAAAAATCAAAAGGAAATGGCATGTGGCATATAGGAAGAGGAGAGAGCTTACTCCTTTAAAATACGATTAAAGTGATCCATAAGAAGGAAAAGCGAGAGAGAAAGGAAGAGTTAGAGAGAGAGCTCCTACCTTCTCTCTATATTTTCCGACGATCGGACCGTGGAGTCTTCGGTGAAGCAAGAGAAGTCCTTCCTCGTGGCCTGAGAAATTTCTGAGTAGGAAACCGGAATCGGGGAGTTTAGACAAACTCCGAGTGGAGTCTTCTCCTACTTTGGTTATTTTACACCTAGAAAAGGGTTGTGTGGTGGTTATCGTGCATAGGAGATGTTTGGTTGTATTTTAAACCATAGTTGCCACATTATGGTAGTGTGCATTAATGGGACCTTAGAGCGGTTACGGTAGAAATAAAGGGAATTTGGTAGTGAGTCATACAGTAAATTAGCCACATCGATAGAACTTGATGTTAGGATTTTAATTTCTCAATTTGGACCTCGTAGACTAAGTTATGGTCCTTTTAAGTCATTTCGGCTCGACCAAGTCGGGTCAGTTCTACCGATTCGGGTCATTCTTAGGACCTTATAGCTGATTTTTGGGTATTAATTGAAGGGAATTTGGTAGTGAGTCCTTCTAGTAAATTGTATCCTCATCAATGAACTTGATGTTAGGCTTTTGAATTTCTCAGTTCGGACCCATGTAGACCAAGTTATGAAATTAACTGCTACGAGCAGTCCCCAATCGGTAGAAATTCGACGGAGGACGGCTGTAGACTCGTCACCATGTGACGATTCGGGTCGGTACCGTCTGGAGTTAGCTACGTGTGGCGCCAGCCCGGAAGGTCATAACTTCTTCATCGAACTCCGTTGGTGTTCTTGAGACTCTATGGAATCCCATTGAGTCAGAGTACATTCATATACCTGAGGAGGATAGAATATGTCAGACCGAGGTGTCGGGAGAATAGGTTACCAAGGTGGGTCTAATCTGGTCGGTCGGCTCGGTTGGGTGTGACTATGTATGACCTCCTTTGGAAAGTCATAACTCCTTAATTAAAGAACTCCGTTTCAAGTGTTCTTGGACTCTATGACCCATTGGAGTCAGGAATTCATTCATATGCCTAAGGAGGATAGAATAACATCAGACAAGGTGTCAGACAGTTTAGGAACGGTCATTGATCGGTCGGCTCGGCTGAGTGTGACTACATATGACCTCCAACTTTGGAAAGTCCTGCTCATCGATCCGAACTCCGTTTCGGGTGTTCTTGGACTCTATGGAAAGCCCATTGAGTCAAGAATCCATTCATATGCCTGAGGAGGATATCAAGTGTCAGACCGAGGTGTCAGACCAAGTTTACCGAGGTCAGGTCAGCTCAGTCGATTAGTCATTCATTTGGTGTGACTATATTATGACCTCCAACTTTGAAAGGTCATAACTCATTCTTCCGAACTCCGTTTTGGGTGTTCTTGAACTCTATGGAAAGCCCATTTAGTCAAAAATCCATCTATATATAGCTTGTTGAAATTGGAACTCATATTAAACTCAAAGTAATCTGGCAAAACTACTAATGCCTTACGAATAATATTGTTCACTAATGGTTTGGAATGAGGGGTTGACCGAGGAGGAAAAGCCAAACTGAGATTGAGATTCCAAGGATTGGAATCAAAATTAAAGATTTTTGAGTTTATTTCTGACTTCTATTCCTCGTTTCCAAGTTTTGCATGTTTGTTACATTTTTTCTATTCTCGTTTCAATATTTGAAATGCTTGTTCATCATAAAAGCATATTGAATTATTTTAAATGATTTGAAGGAATTTATTGTAAAATGTTTGCGTAGGAAAGCTGCGTATTTATTGAAAGTGAACTATTTATGCAAATGTACATATTGTCTTTGTGCTATAAAAGATTTGAACGCCTTTATTAGAATGTTAGTTTGGTTAAGTGAGATAGATTGGTATACCCGATAGAAATTGAATAGCGTCTCTTTCAATATTGTATTGATGTGTCACTCCGTCGACAACCCAGCGAGACCTGTATCGGTAGTATTCGTACAATTGATTGTTATAACCGACCCGGCCAGCGGAACTACGTCTTGTGGTATAGCGGGTTCCCAAATCTTAGGCACAACGGCCCGGTAGGCCGTGCCGGTGACTTCACGATATCTGATGCTCGAAGACATAAGTTAAATTAGTTAAGAAGCATCTTGGGTGGTTGCATAACCAATTGATTTGTATAAGCTGAATTGAATTAGGAAGCTGGAATTGAATTTGTGAGCATAATTGAATTGATTTGAGATTGTGAAATATTGAATATGAAAGTGTATTTTTGGGATGATCAATGAACCATAACTGATTGTATATAAAACAAGTATATGTATTGTATTTGCATTGATCATCCATAAATATTTGAAAGCTTTGAATTGTTAAATTGCATGATTTGATTTAAACCGAAACTGAGGAATGGATTTGTATAGAACTACTAAGCATGAAAATGTTTAGCGTATTGTTTTTTTTCACCGTCATGAGATACGAGTGATAGATAGTGATCGAGCGGGCCACGAGATCGAGGAGCGTCGGAGTCGTAAGAAGGGTGAATTATGCTCAGGCGTACTATTCATTTCATGTTTTCTTTTGGATATTGATATTTTGTAAAAACAATTTGAACTCTGAACATCTATTTTTGTAAATCATTTTGAAAAGGCTTGGATGCCTTCATTGTAAATGTATTTTGTTAAATGTAAATGTTTATGGGCTTACTTGATTTTATATGTCGTTCCGTAGATATGATTTTGGTAATTGAGTGATAACGAGGCATCTGGACTCGGTTGGTCATGCTTGAGTCGGAGCCCGGGAATGGGGTCCCACATTGACAACCCTAACTCATCCCATTGACGATTGGGGATTTGAGGTGTCTGCCATGGGATCTACGCCTCTGTGGGCAATCCGGTCGGGTAATCCCGAGTTGGTGGCGATGGCGGCTAGGAATCTGACCTCCTCCACCCTCGATGGCCGACCTTAGCCTTGACCACGAGTGGCCACGACCACGGCCTAAGATGCAAATGCGGCTTGAAGTCTTACGCGCTTTCGAGTTAGAAGGAATCTAATCCTCCTTCCTCTTAGTACTAGCACCCATATCCCGGATACCCCGTATGTCATCTTCTTCTCTTTCAATGGTCGAGGATGTCCTGGCTATCAAGTCCCCTCCTCCTATGCATGTCGGAGGATGATATGCCTAAAACCCCTAAAGGTCACTCGGCTCTTCCTTACTCTCAACTGCACTTGCCTATGCGATGGCAGCAGCTGCAACCCCTACGGCCTCTGTAAAGGCCTACTAATCGAAAACAGGTGGTGCCTGACTAGCACCTCGTGGACGACCTCTACGTCCCCGTCCTTGACTTTCCATCTACACACGTCAAATGACAACAAACTTTATTTAATCCCATTTCAATCTAACTAGTAATGCACATGTCAATTACTAATAGACTTAACAACCATGAACTGACTTGTTCATCACCTAAGTGGTGCTAATTGCCAACCATGCACTCCTTTTATTTATTTCAATAAAATTTAACACTTTCAGGTTCATTTCAATTTTCGAACCCCTAAGGTTATAGTTCCTAACCTTAGCATTCAACTTTTTTCTATATACATTATGCCATGCATATAATTTTCCCGCCTGATAATACGCAATCACATTTCCCATATACATCATCACGGGTATATGTTTTCCATCTGTGTATAACCTGATGCGTAATCACGAACATGGAACACATGTCGAGACACAACATGATACATCACAGTAAATGCGTGGTACAAACTGGAGCAATGAACTCTAGGTATTAGTGTACTAAACTCAGATGCCAAGCTATGACTCTGGTATAAATTTCCACCTGATAGCCATGGCACAAACCCGTAATCCCTCGAGCCACAGGTACTTCGTGTGCCTGTGCTCGATAACATCTTTGTGAAGGCTGGTATCGGACATTAAGCTTACCAGGGTAATCGCAACTAGGCACTGCACTCTGTTGCATATCTAGGCCCATGCCCAACACGCTATAGGCAATCGTATACCTTAGCTCTAATACCACGTTGTGAAGCTGGTATCAGGATCACACTTATGGATACCCACTCTCGAGCTCCTTAGGTAATCGTTTACCTAAACTTTGATACGAATCGCAATACCTATCACAGGAGTCCCATTATAACTTGTCAACTTTGCGAACACATGGATACTCAGGTGTCCAAATATCCTGTTCATTTGTGCCGATATAATTGAGGCATATTCCTGCGTATTTAATTACTTAAATATCACAAAAATATATGATAGACTATTTAATTAACAATCCATTTACAGTCCTTTTATACAAAAAAAAGGTATACATGAACTATATCAGGGATCTCATCAGTATGCGGGTAGCCACCTACCTTTGGACTGTGCACGAAAGGGGGTCCTGACGGAGTGAGCAAAGTCGATAGTAATAATCTCCTCTGAGGTTACTCCGCTAAAATGCACATGCAATACATACGTAAACATGTCGCTTTTTAATACGATTTATGCAGCATTATATGTAAAAATGTTAGATCTGCATCACGTGAATCGAGCCCTCATGCTCTGGCGAGTCGGCCGACTCCCTCATACTTGGAATGCCAAGTGTGAAAAACCAATCATTAGTGTTTGGCTTGATATTTCGGAGCCGACTGAATGACCCTCCGATCTTTAATTTATCAAATCATGATTTTCTTTTCTTTTGTAAGGTCTGAATTTTTGGGTTTTTCACATAAGGCGCCGCACACCTTTCCAACATTTTCACTAGCGCCATTTGGGAATCATGTCCTAACCGTGAATAACATTTGGGTCTTTCACCCCAGGGGATCTACCCAGCTTGCTCCACTGAAACATAATTTATCATTTGATTAATTTACACTTAGTGAGTCTCAACCTTGGACTTTGTCCCATTTTTCGGAGCTCCGCGACCCATTCACCAACACCCGGTGGTCTCAATACCGCACACCCACACCCGACTCGGCCAGTGTGACCAGTGCATGTAAAATGTATGATAATGATGCATTTTTCGCCCCGTATTGCATGTATATATGAGTCTTCTGTGGAAACATTAATACAACATGGATAATTATAAGTTTTACATATAATTAACATCCATGCAATCTATGTTAATACATCAACAAACAATACATTAACATGATATTTTCACACACAGCATGTTATTTATTTATTTTCAACAATAACACACAAAATGGCCCAAATCTCGGACCCATATAAAACAGGGCACTTCTTGGTCCCTTCCCGGCCCGTCGCGGTGCGCCAATCATAAAACACGCCACAAAACATGAGACATCAGTCTCGGGATCAGCTCAAACTCGAACTCAGTGCGAAATTGCAGCAGTCTGAAAATCCTGTCAGAGGCTGTTTAGAAAACAATCCCAAATTCAACACAGGCGTCAGAAAGCTTGATTCCGAAATTCAACAGGATGTCAAAAACAATCCCAAAAATTCCTAAAAATTCCTACACTCAGTCCAAAAATTTTGGGATTGAAATTTATGATCTTTCACGGCCTCTAAGTCAATCCCAAGCCATTAAATGACATTTAGGCTAAAAATAACACAAGTACGAAAATTCCCTACCTCGTGGAGTTTAATGGCTTCGAATTTTAATCGCGCGTAGGCTCTCATTGCATGGATCAACGCCTCGGCCCCACGCGAAAGCCTACGATCCGATTCCATAGTCTGAAAGAAACGAAGAGAAGAAAAATAAAAAATGAAATATTTCTCCCACGCTCTTCTCACGCCCTCTGTCCCTTTTTGCCTTTCCTTTTGACTTATGCTTTATATTTTTTTATTTTTATTATTATTATTATTATTTTATTTTTCCATTTTCTTAATTCCTTTATTTCCTTTTATTGCATCACATCATCATGTGGCTAATTATGAGCCACATTCAAGATGCACTACATGGCATGCCATGTCGTTTCTGTCATAGCGGTAAATTGGTGTCCATAATTCATTGGATTCGGTAGGTCCGTAGATTTCGCCAAGGCGAATTGACGGTGAAGTCCATTTCGTCATCCGAAATCTAGAAAATTTCCGATTTGCAATCGAAATTATCGTTTTACCCTTTTTCAGAAAAAATTAATTTTTCTCGGGTTTTACACTTGGCCTGTACTTCTTTCTTGTCACGACCTAAAGCCTTTGTCGCGACCTCAAAAAATATCTCCATCTTGTCATCATGTCGCAACTTGAGAATCCTTTATCGAAGACTTGGATTTGGTATGACGGTAATTCCTTGTCGCCCAGCATCATTTTTTGAGTAAATGACAAGAGTTGTCTTCTTTATTTGTCGCGATCGATGCGTCTCGTGAAGATCCTTCTTTCAAGCTTTCTCTCTATCTCTGCATCCTGTCTCTTATCGCAACAACTTTCTCTTGGCCCCAGTATCACTTCTTATCGTGACCTTGATTCTCTATCGCGACCTGAGGTCTTTGTCTAATAGATTTGCAGCAACATGCTTACTCAGGTCGTGACTTAAAACTACTGATATGAGGAATCCCTTATCGCGACCTCACAAGTTTGTCGTGACCTAGCTACCTTGACCATATATATCTTTTTCTTCTTGGAATTGCCAAGTCTGTAATAAAAACCTGCAAAATATAAAATTGGTAAGGTTTCCATATTACACGCTAAAAATAAGCGATTATGTGTAACACGGTCGAAAAATGGATTTAAAAATCAATGAGTTTTTGACTCATCATAGCCATCTGCAGAAACGAGATAAAATTAATGGATAGTTTGAAACAACGGTGGAACAAACAAATAAAGGCGTCTAGACATACGGTGGCCGCTCCTTGAAGCGATAAGGCCAGAGCCTCATCAATGGACATGGCATCCGCCCTCTTGAGGTCAGAGTCCCATAGGATGGACGATCTAGCCCCGGTGGCGAGCTTTGAGTTAGTAAGCAGCGAGTCCTCATTCCCCTCAGTTCCAAAGCAATCCCTTCCCTCGTCATATGTATTTGAATGTACCACGGCAGTTTCGAGCATATTTCGAGTTATTTTGTAAGCATAATTTGAATGTTTTGTAAGTTAAATGAAACATGGAAGCGAGAGACTGGAGATTTTACAGTGATTATGGGACAAAAAGTGTAATTTGTAAAGAGAGTTGAGTCATAATTTGATAAGACTATAGGCTAAAGTATAAATAATAGGAATTGTAGTGTAATTTAATGGAAGTTGGAGGATCAAAAAGCAAAATTGGGGGAGAGCTCAAAAACGGATGGGAGAAGGAGAGAAGAGGAGGAAGAGGAAGAGAAGAAGAAGAGAAGAGAAGAGGAAAGGAAGGCCAAAAAGGTATGGAACTAACCTTGGGTATGAATTCTAGTATGGATCATATGGATTTTGTATGGAATTCTAGAAAAGTTTATGAGTTCCAAACCTAGGGTTTGTTAGGATTTTCATCCTAACCAAAGATGTAATGAAATTAAGGTTAGTGCAAACTCCTGACAGCCGCAAGAAAAACATGGGTCCTCCCTTTGAGGATGGATTCATGGAGTTAATTGAGGAGTAATTGAAGGATAGGGTTTAGAACAAACCTAACTAATCATCATATTTAGTTTAGGTATGGGTTATAGCCCATATTGGGAATGGTTTTGAAGAAATTAAACTGGAAGATTTTTGAAGTAAAGATAAGTATTGAAGAGAAAATTGAATAGAAAAGAGGTTACAGAGGAATAGGGAAATGGTTTGATGTATGTAGGAAGTATGGAGTTTGATTAGGAAGCAAAAATAGGAAAATGGGAGAAAAACACACATTCTGGGCATTTTCGGGTGACATGTCTGGTACACCTTGAACATGTACCGGTACATGTCAACAGGCTCCGAACATGTAAGTGCATGTGTGCGGAACATGTCTTTGTACACCTGCTTTATTTGAACCCGATCTTCGTATTTTAGCCAGTAACAAACCATTTCTTATCGATTTGAGTGATTAGTGGATTGATCGTGGCTTTTAAAAACCAAACGCATCCAGGAAATGTCTGTCGTCAAATTCTAATTCTAGGTGGCCCCGAAAATTCACTCAAAGTGGGAGGCCATGTTCAAGCCAAATTAAGTTTCAGTTTGATCATAGAGTAGTCAGGTTGTTTAGGACATAATTTGAGTTTGGTGCTCGATTTGAGTGATTAGGTTGGAGGAGAACCCTTAGCACCTTAGATTTAAAGGTATAAGAACAAGTGTCAAATATGGAGTCAAGACCTTTGGAAAATGATTAGCCACAAACTGTTCCAAGTGTAATATCGGTAAATTGACTAGTTTGGCATAGAAAATGCCATAACTTTGAATTTGGATGATCAGATTTGAATGATTCGATTTCTAAGTAAAGTAGATTCGTAGAGGAATAAGAATAATGAATATGATATGAATATAGGATTATATAATAGATATATGATAGACATACCTAAATGAATAGATAGAAACGTACTAGGAACTCGTAGTAGAAATGCTTAAATGCTAAAAACGATAGAGATAAGTAAAAGATGACCATGCCACGAATGTGTATACGCACCATACGAATGATATATATATATATATATATATATATATATATATATATATATATATATATATATATATATATATATATGAATATATGAGCAGTAAATAGATGCATGAGAAAAATATGAGAACCGGAATATGAAGCTATAGATATGAGAGCGAATAGATTAAAGTAATGATAGTATATATTCATACTTGTGTAATGTAATAGTTATTCGTATTTATGAGATATGTACGAGAAAATGTAATAAAGCAGTTACGTGTCCCAGGCCAAAGTAGAGGATAGATTGGCGTACCATTAAGAATAAATTACAGGCATTACGATATCGGTGGCTCCGAAAGGATCACCACAGCGCCTTCGGGCCCTTCATAGATGGTCATTGTCTTGAACAATGATAACAGCGCCTTCGGGCCCTTTATAGATGGTCATTGTCTCGTCTGATGATACTTGACGCCTTAGGGCCGCCGTAGACGGCTGTTTTGTACGGTCGTCTGGCCATACCGGGCCCTTCATAGTTTCCAATATCCACTTCTTTGGTATTTACAGGCATGAAAGTGAAAGTAATATGAAACGTATAACATGAAAACAATTTATGAAATTAGTACAAGTATGAATATGGTAAAGATCTGAAAGTACCTACGGGTACCTCTGTACATGTTCTGTAGTACCTACGGGTACCTCTGTATCGTGGGTACCTCTGGTGCTATGCTGAAGTAAAATGTTGCAGCCAGTACCTCACGGGTAGCTAACATCCGAGTACAAGTACGTGATTACGTAATACAGAGTATAAGATGCGAGAATGCAAGTCGTACTCAGTAAAAGCAGTATAAGATCTGTAAGACAAGAATAAGTTCTGTAACACAAGTATAAGATCCGTAAGACAAGTATATGCTCTGTAAGACAAGTATAAGATCTGAAATACAAGCATAAGTTCAGTAATGCAAGTATAAGTTCCGTAAGACCAGGATATGCTTCGTAGTACAAGTATAAGATCTGAGAAATGCAGGTATAAGTTTGTAATCTTACGGGTATACGTATAAGGATAAGTTCCGCAATACCAGGATATGTTCCGTAATATCTCTGTAGTACCTACGGGTACCTCCAAACAATGGTAATCTCCGTAGTATAAGTATAAGTTCTGTAAACTCCTATGGGAGATATGGGATAGAGATAAGGCTGTGTTTAAATTATCTACTGTATAAGCATAAGTTACGTAACTCTACGGGAGATGTCGAAATAAGTATAAGCTTGAGATAAGTATAAGTGCGTATAAGCTCGGTCTGACATACGAGAAGTCTGCTTTATAAGTATAAGATAGAATGTTGTAGGCATAAGATCAGATCTTTATAAATTATAGATCAGAATCATAAACGCATAAGATAGAATGCTATAAGTATAAGACGGGATAAGAATAAGTTTGTTATTAGTATAAGATCCAAATAAGGATAAATTACGCCATAAGAGTAATTCACGGTAAGTATAAGATTGTTATAAGTATAAGTTCGATCTTAGTAGATGAGAGATCTAAACAAGCTTAAGTTTGTTCTGAGAGACATTTATGTATGTAAATATGTGATATGAACTCTGAGAGATTCGATGCACATTCTTTGTTATCTGTTATTTGTGTTTCTGTATAAATTATGTTTCCCACTAAGCGTAAAGCTTAGCGGGTTCAATCAGGTGTAGATACGAGAGAAGACATCTGAAAACTTCATATGCAATTTTGGTAGAAACCTGCTTTGTAAGGGTTAAAGCTACGTGTAAGTTCAGTCTTACGATTTAGTAAATGTAAAAATGCGAGTTTGTATTTGTAAATGGGACTCGGTAAATGTGTATAGATTTTAATGGACACCACTCCGGTGGTAGTTCTTTTGATATGTTTATGACATTTTGATTATGTTATAAGATGTGGGTCATACCCACAGGTACCAGTTCGGTTTAAAAAAAAAAAAAAATCAAGTAAAGAGTCCCAGTTCGGTCTCGAGCCTCAAAACCCGGTTCGGATCCGCCAATCGGGTCGGACCGGGAATCGGGGTGTCACACGTCCTCTGGCATCTTAGGAGGAAGCTTGGCGTTTTGCGAGGACTCAACGAAATGGGCAGGCTTAGTATGAGGCTCGGCGGTCCTCCAGAAGATTCTTTGACCCGCCACCTTGGACCTCGGCCATGGAAGGGCGACCTCTCGGACGGGTCAAGCGACCCCGCTCCTTGGCGTTCGACTACGAGAGAGATGCTTGACCTGGGATCTTACCGAATCTTACCTTCTCTTGCTTGCTGCATTTCAGCTCGGGCGAAGCTCTTCAGTGAGTTTCATAGTAGAAGGCCCCTCACGAGAAGGCTTTGGGGAGGGCGAGAGAGGGGCGCCAAAGTAAGAAGTGAGGGGGTTCACGCGGGCAGGAATATCGATCCTAATCAGCTCAAAGTACACCCGCGGGAGACACTTGGCCAACTACTGCTTCACCTCTTCATCCTCAGATCTGAGACTTGGGCGAATACTTGAAGGCCACACAACCAAAGCAAAGTTAGAAACACCTCATGACTTTCGAAGGCTAAACACAATTAACATGAACGAAAGCTCAAGTAGGTTCTCGGGGGCAGTTCAAACGGTCGGAATGCCGAGCGTATCTTCTCGGTCAGCAAGATTATACTCCAATTGATGCAAGCCGAAAAAATCGCGTTCCTTCGGTGTTTGTGGGAGACGGAAGATCAGATGATCGGCTTGGCATTAGTGCACGATTTGGAAATGTACAAAAGCCTCGGCCTCTTTCACGAAGAAATCCAGCAGTGAGCTATGCTACCAGGAACCGGGCCCTTGTCCCTAAAAACAACCAGAAGGCCGACCAAAACACCCCAGAAATTGGGAGAAAGTTGGGACGGGAAAACGTTGAAGTGTTGTAAGACGTTCTTGATAAAGGGGTGCAAAGGAAGCGGAAACGTTCTGGCGGCTTAAGCGAACCGTCTTAGGAACACAGAAGACAATCTCAGTTGAAGATTAAGGGTACAGGACTTGAGACGCCAACAGGGGTCTATAGCGGAGTAGCGAGGTTTTCATAAAGGGGCTCAGAGCCATTAAGGACATGGTTACTAATTAAATAAAATTATATGTATTTTTAAATTTTTATTAAAAAATGTATTTTCTCAAAATTTAGATAAAATTAAAAGATTAGTTTTTCTTTTTTTAGAAAAAACAAACAACGAAATTCTTAATCTTATTAAACACTAGCAAAAGATCTATTTACCATTATGGGGGAAAAAAAAATTTCCACAGTCTATAGAGAAAAGGGGTCAATCATACAAAAATCCAACCATAAAATAAATATTGGGCCTAAGCATATAGGCCTGAAAGAGAGGAATGAAGGTTTGGACACAGCTAAGAAGCGGCCCAGGCCCAAATCATTTCCAATTAATACCGTTTCCAGTATGTTTCGTTTCTTGGCTTGACAGAAAAGGAGGTGGCCAGAAGAAGAAGAAAAGGAAGAGAAGAGAAGATGATATACCGAAAATGGAGTCTGCTAACTGGCCCAGTTGCAATATTGGCAGCCATTGCTGTGCCTGTCACTGCTATCAGCGTCTACTTCGTTAAAGACGTGAGCATTTCTCGTTACTAACAAATTTCAAAACCCTAGATTTCTTTTCTATTGCGTTTTAATTTATGATTGTTTTTTCTCGGAAGATTTTTCGGTGGGTATGGATCTGGTTTGGAATTGGGTTGGTTTAAATAAAATTAGGGTTTGGAAATTTGGGCAATTCCAGTATGTGGACATGTTTCATTGCTGGGAAACACAAGGAAAAGGAAAGAAACAGATTTTCGATCGTATGTTTAGTTTTGTGAGTTTTGTTCACTGTAGCTCTATTGGGTTTATTTGGATGAAGGGAGTTAAAGGATCTCGTGAATTTAGGATCACAAGCTTCTTTATTGCTTTTATTTTCCCGCATTTTCCTGGCAACCAAACGACGAGGGTTAGGGTCTTGGAGTTTACCCTAGGTTCTGTCGTTCTGATCCAAACTGTAATTTTAGTTGTTGATTCAAAATTAATTATGCAATTTGGTCCCAAATTCCTGAATTTGATGATTGCTTTGGTAATTGAATTGATTTTGCAATGCCCTAAAAAAATTTAGCTATAGTTGATTCAAAAGTGAGTCTTCAACATTCAGGTTGGTTTATTTCTGCGTACTTGAGGTGTTTGCATAAATTCACGACTGTATATCAGAATCCAATCCAAGTTCTTGGACTTCTATAGACCTAATATTCGCTCATACCCAAAATATGTAGGTTCAGTTTTTTTTTTTTTTTTGATAGGCAAAAGCCAAACTCAGCATTGCAATAAAAACAGCTCAGAAGTCTACGGGGCAAGGGAAGAGCCTTGGCCTAAATAAAATAGGGTAGAAACACAAACCGCCCACAACAAGTTAGCTTCTAGAGATTGACCTATACCCCTCGTGAGGATGTAACCATGAAATATCCACATTTGGAATAATGTTGCCCAATACAAAAGGCTAGAATACAACATTTCAATACATTTAAGAAAGAAAAAGCTTCTTGCTCTTCAAAACACAATTCCTATTCCTTTCTTTCCAAGTCTTAAAGAATGGTAAAGACGGCTGCCTCTGCACAAATTTTTTGGCGTTATTCTTCCGCGGGGATTGACCCACCGGCAAATAGGTAAGATCTTTTATATAGAAAGGGCGAGGTGTCAAACTCTAACGCCCGAGATGAGGTTAACCCATAAGTCCCACAAATTGGTGTGACGGTGGAATAAAATATGATCTAACCCTTCCTCTTCTTCTCTATAAAAGGACATCTACTTGCTAGTAGTAACCTCTTCTTAACTATTGCGTTATTAATACTTACCGGGCTTCTAGGCAAAAACTTACTTTAGTTGGCACATAGGGTTTAAATAATATTGGTGAGCTTTCGCGAGAATACCTCCATCGGTACAGTGCCCTTTCACTTTGAATGAGCGTTCTTATTATTTGTATTTATTAAATCCTTTTCTTGCGAGTGTGAGGTTCATTATGAATTAGGACCTATAAATATCTGAACTTGCTCATCTCCTAGTCATTAAAGGCTCTTGAAAATCTCATATTCCAAGCTCTAGTCTCTCTTGAGAGACTCCATTAGTACATAGCCCCTTTTGTCTTTGTATGTAAGTAGGGAAGGAGGCACAAAGGGTCACCTCCCCACACTAGACATTCTCCCAGAATCTGATTCTCTTTCCTTCCCCAAGTTCAAAAACGCAGTCTTGTTTTAACTTTGCAGCTTCAGCATTTATACCTTTCCACAAACCTAAACCAGCATTGCCCCTAGGGGTTCTCGAAAACCAACCCCCTTCCTTAGTTTATGATGACCACCCTATATTGTGATCAAATTGGTGGCATTCATGAAACAATGCAAGAAAACAACTCTTAGACTCCACCTGGTGTTTTTCGAAATTTAGCTTTGAAAATGATAGTAACAGATGAATGATAAGTCATTTGGTGATAAAAGATTGAACCTTTCCTCGATATCAAGGAAATGTGTTCGTTACCTCGTCTACTGAACTTGAGTACCATTACATAGCTGTTTCAGGAATCATGCTTGGATTAATATCATGTAAATGAGATTTTTTTGCAGGATTTGTTCCCTAGCCCAGAGAAGGTGAAGAATGACCACGAGGGATCCACATACAAGTAGAAACAAGGGAGTTGGTGTCTTCTCATCTCAGATCTGGTTAAACCTTGTGATAAGAACTTGAGGTCTTGCTTCTGTTGGATATGTTCGTACGATCTTATGGGACATGACATTTTAGTTGAATAATGTTGACAGTTCGAACCAAAACTCCTGAGCTAAGTTGAATAGATTTGATTGTTGAAACCCAATTATTGTGTTTCGTTTTTGCCTGTTTGTCACTCCATGTTTGTCTTGTTTCTTTTCATATGACTAATTTGTGCTGTGCTCATTGAACCCAGCACAGGTTTTGGATTCACAGAACAATCATTAAGACAGATTTCTAGTAGGCTTTGAGCTTGGTTTATTGCTTCATGCCATAAATGAAACTATTACCATCCAGGATATTAATAGTTTAAGTCTCTGTCATTAGGAAGATGAGCGGTTTCTAGCAGCTATTTCTGATAATCTCAAACTATACCATCCAACATAATATATGTTAGGAACATGCCCAGTTTCGAGTCTAAACATATTTCCATTAGTTTCCGCATTAAGTTTAGCTCCCCTTGATGGAGGAACCTTAAAACATATCAATGGCAACCCAAATGGCTAGTATTCAGGTACAAGTTTGGAGTTGTAGTCTTGCCAGATAGGTTATTTTTCTATCAACATCAATAATGTTTTCTCTTTTTGTATGAAATATTGAGAGGTAGTGATGCCCAGAGATGGAAACAGGCTTGAATTCATGCCCTCTTATCAATATATTCAAACGATGTATAAGAAAAAAAAATCAGACCCTCTTTTTTTAATACACAAAGATATGGATAATTAGGTAGTATGGTAAAAAAAAAAATGTACTTCCTCTAGCATTCCATTGGCAGGCCAACAGCTTCCCAAGGGCTTGTTTTTCTGGGTGATCATGGATTATGATCGCCCTTGGTGAGAACAAAAATCATAACCCATCAAGGTGGGTAGCTTAGTTGGTTTAAGGCCTTAGGGTTTACCCAATGATTACCAGTTCGAGTCCTTTTAGGGCTAGTGTTTACTTGGCCTCAAGGCTACCAAACAAAAACACAAACACACAAATTCTGCTTAGGAAGTCTTAAATGTTCAACCATTAACCAGCATTTCCATAACCAAATCGTTCCAAGAATCTATAGGCCCTGGTAAGCACCAATGCAGGCAGTCATTCTGCACTGTTGCATTTCTATCCTCTGCAAATGGCTGGAAGTGCCGGTAAGGCCCCGGGTGGCCGTCCGGCCGCAACAACGAAAGCCGGGTAGTGTCTAATAGTTTCAGAACCAGACCCCTTTCTTCTGTAACTACATCTTTTGCTGCTTTCTCAAATTCTTCCAGCTCTACATCTCGCATTATCCTGTCAACATCTCCCATGTCAATCTCACCTTCTTTGAAGGGTACCATCCTTTTACATGTCCCTCCACTGAACCACTCTCCATTCTCGAAATGATCTGGTGTTGTAGTTCTGAGGAAGACGAAGCCCTTGCGATCGGTTCTCGAGACGAAGTTGAGAACCAGCTGCAGCGATTTCCGGTATGCATACTCAAACTCTAGCTCAGTCAGGTTCTTTCCAGGGCAGTAATGGCAGCCCAGAACTGTGTCGTTCAGATAGTAGATAGCAGTCTTGAGAAACCATTTCCCGCCTGCGATTACCGCGTAGTCGAAGCTTTTGTACTGTTGAGTCCATTTTTCGTCGAGTTTGTCAAGGTGAAGGAGGATATCAGAGGAGGAAACTCCATTGATGTCTTCGAAGACATCAGCTTTTACCAGAAATGGAGTCCAAATTACTGAAAGGGTGAAGTTGTGGGAGGGAAAATGCCATCTCTTGGATCTATATTCTTCATCATGGTAGACCTCAACAGCCTCTTCTACCTGCAAAAAATAATATAGTAACCAGAATTTGATGAGTAGCCATTAAAGCCAAAGCAAATCTTGAAAAGTTGCAGACAATTGTCTGTTTAGAACATAACACCATGTGGGGTAGGTGTGGAATGAAGCTTTGTTGGTTGGAAGTAACAATCCGTATCCCTCATCACATTGATTGCGAATAAAGGCAACGGAACAAGGATGATTCATCGACAATTCAGGGTCTATTTAGTTTCTATTTTTTTTTTAATTTGTTTTTTTTTTCCTGAAAATCAAGGAAAACATCGAGAACATTTTTTGTTCTGAAAAAATACGGAAAACACAACATAGAAAACTCTAAATTTATATAAGACCATTTAAATTCAAACAACACCAAAATGGTGTAAACAAAAACTATTCTCAATAACAGTTTTCAAAACTAAAAACCAAACATACTTTAAAGGGCTTGGGCTTTTTTTGTTTTTATTTTTTAAAACTATTTTCTATTCTCAAAAACAAGAAAAACACATTTTCAAGAACAAGGAAACCAAAGTAGTGTTTTCTGTATTTTTAAAAAGGGTATCACAAAGAATTTTCAAAAACAGAAACCAAAAAGCCCTATAATTTTGGAGACGACAAGAGGAAGGCATGGAAACACAATCAAACAGAAGAAAAGCATTTCACATGGTAATTTGGTGGGAAACCCAACTTGGAAAACAACTTCTCAGCCTCTAAATGGAGAAATGTACCAGAAAACTTGAAGCTGTCATCCACAATGAAACCAAAATCTTCAGTGGCAGCAACTTCAAAGGGAATCTAGAAGAAAAAAAAAAACATCCCACACAAACCCACTAAACCTAACCTTGCCCTTAAATTCTAAACTTTTAACCCCCAGAAGAGCATCCAGATAGTTCAGATAAGAGAAATTAACAAAAGAAAATGGGAGATTTTCAGGGAACCTGTGATAGAATGCAAAGCAGAGACTGCACATGGTTGCGAGAAATGGAGTCTCCAATAAAACCCCAAGATTTATTCCTCATTAAATCGAGAAATCTTGCAGGATTGAACCTGGGAAGCTCACAGTCACTTGGATTCCACCTCCAGTATAAAAACCCAGAATCCGGCCGTCCATTTCTCATACAGTTCTGATGAGATTCAATGTTGTGGCAGCTCTCATTTGTATAAACTGGACCTAAAGGGTCTGGAATCCATTCTCCAGTGAAAATATCACATTTTGCTGAATCTAGATTGTAGAAATGGAATCATGATCAGTTAAGTTGCAGGGCAGGGAAATTGAACACAAACATGATAAATCCACCCAATGTGAATTTATGTCAAACATGTTAGTTTTGGAAAAGACAAAAAAGCTTCAACTGTGTTGTGGGTACTATAAATGATCAAACTTCATGTTTCTATCTACAACCAGACAAATTTGCTTATACTCAAATAATTGAAACTTACATTAGACAACTGGGTTATTCATTTACCCCTTTTTTTTCTCAGGAAAGGAAGCAGAGTCGCTAGATGTGGGAAAATGAGCAGGAAAATCAGAAGAAAGGCAGGTTTAAACTGCTTTATTATTTGAAGAAAATGAAATAAAGAATGGAAAATTCATGTCCTTGTTTTGGCTTCTTAGAATGGAAAGTGGGAAATTAAAAACGAAAAATCATGGGAAAAGAAAACAAATGGAACAAGTCTGGAGAAAAAGGAACACCCACTGATTTCATTCGATTCCAAACCCCCTTGTTCACGCATGACACCAAGAAAAGAAGGAAACAGGAAAAAGAAAATCCAATTTTGATCTGAAAATAGATTGTTTTATACTTACAAAAAATTATTTTGTAGAGCTATACTAAAGATCTTAATGGGTACAATGAAAAAAAAAAGGAAAAAGAAAATCAATTTGAATTTTCTCATTCATGCATGACTTAGGAGAAATAAAGAGAAAATGAGAGAAAAATGGCTCACCATTCTTGGAAGTTTGGTTATCATTTCCAGGAAAATAAACTGAAACAGGGGTTTGGAAGGGCAAAGAATCTTCCAGAGACTCTGATTTTTGCTCTTCAGGAGACAGATGCTCTGTTTTTTCTTCAGACGGAGTCTCTACAGAATCCACGACACTAGAAAATCCGAGAGAACCAGAAAACAAAAGGCGAACGGCAAGACCCATTAACACAAAACAGAGAACGCATTTCACGAATGTGTGATTGTTCTTGTGAAGCGAAAATGGGTTCATTTCCAACTTCATTTTCTGAACCATCAAAGAGAGAAAATGAAGAAGAGATAGAAAATTTGCAGAGTTCTCAGCCACCGAACAGAGTTATAGGATGACGTTTGTTGAGTATTAGTTGAAAAGAGAGAGAGTAACTTGGAATAAGGAAAAGTTGACAAAAGGACATGTCAGTTCATTTCTCTCCAGGCGTGGGTGTAAACCGTGGGGGCAATAAGTGGTCATTTCTGTTGGGGTCTGTTTGGTAGGTGTAAAAATGGATGAAATTTTTTTTTTTTTAGACACCCATTTAATCCCCAAATAAAATTATAACTAGGACTGACAAAATTTAACATCATTTGAATCTGACACGATTTTTACGGATCTTGGTTGACATTAATGGTGTTTTAATTGATTTCATTTCATTATAAGTTATTTTCGTGTCAACCAATATAATCCAAATCTGATCCGAATTGATATGTTATTTATATAATTTCATCGATCAAAATTTTATTGATTATTCATATCAAAGTTGGTCGGTTAAACCCAAATATAATATTAAATGAGTTATTCATAATCAGTTACACGTGATATCGTGTTACCTAATTAATAATTTGACCATATTTGACTATGTTTTTTTTAATATGACCATTATTTGTATCGGATTTAGGTCACAAACCCATTACATACGAAGTGCCACCCTTAATTATAACTCATACTGTAATTAGTATGCTTGGTCACAGACAACATTCTCATCATAGTTTGTATTAACATAATTCATATAAATATTATTTGAATTTTTAACTGTTTTTATGATTATAAATCACATTTATCTAAGTTAAAAATGAACCAACATTTGTGAATAGGTGAATTTGTTTGTGCAAAATATGGACATGAGCCTAGTAAGGTCATTGGTGGTAAAGGTCATAAATTTTTTTTTTTTAATGTATGAAAGAACAAAAATTGTGTAGAAAATAAAAGAATAAGTGAGACATAGAGATTTAGAATCAGAGTAGAGAATCTATGTCAAATGGTCTCTAACTCTTTTTCTTTTCTTTTTTTTTGTTTGGAAATGGATAGTTTGGAGGAAACAATAGTGTCCCCATGAACATGCCTTTGATCCCAACAGTGTATTTATTGATGGTATTACGATTCATTCTCACAGCTGTATCCTTTTCCTCCACTTTTATTGCTGGCTCGGTTCTCCCCTGGACACCATTAATTAATTTCCCAAAACTGCCCCTCTCTCTTTCTCTCTCATCCATTCTCTGTGGTGGGGTTTTCAAAATAAAAAAATATTTGATTCTGGGTCAGTATTGTCATGTCACATAGGATAAGATAACGAGAGAAAGTTTTTGATTTTATATAATAATAAACATGTTTGAAAACCATGAGGCTCTTTGTTAAAATCGGATAATATTTATACAGTTAGATGGATTGTTATAAATAATATTATAATCGTTTTTTAATTTTGATGTGAATTTTGTTTGGTTTTTTAGGAGGGTGTTTATATTTTATTTGATCCCATAATCTTATGTGTTTTAAAATTGTAAAGACCTTTTAAATCCAAAACAGATTATATCTAAATAATTGGTCCAATCATTACATGGTATTTTTAAAATGAAAACTTCTCCCCCACCCCCTCTCATTCTATTTCATTTCTTTGTGGTGGGTTTTTGAAAATCAAAGAATTTTGAATATTTATTTCAATACAAATTCATTAATTTTTACTTAGACGGATAAATTTAGTTTAGGATGATTACTAACTTTTACACTTAAAATCAACCCATTTTCCCTCAAAAATTAGATCAAACGTTTTTTGGGTGACTTTTCTTAGGTAATGATTGTGTTTATTTCTTGATGGTAGGGTGTAACCACTAACTTCTTCAGGGTAAGATGTCAACTTCAATGTGTTTAAAGCTTCATCTAACTTCAAGGCATGAGGTCATTATCAATATCAATGCTTCAACATATAATAAAATAATTGTAACATCTAGATCTTATTATTAATAAATTATACATCGATATTTGCAACCCCAAGTTTGTATTATTCTTTAAATATTTTAAACATATTGTTATAATCATATAAATTATCACTCTCAAGTGTGTATTTACATTCTTTTAAAAGATATCATCTGTTCAAATATTAAAATAATTTACCCATGAGGGTGTTGTTTCTCCCTCTCTCTCTCTCTCTCTCTCTCTCTCTCTCTCTCTCTCTCTCTATATATATATATATATATATATATATATATATATATATATATATATATTTAAAAAACACAACTTAGGAAAATGGAGAAAAACGTTGAGAGAATTCAGGCTGTTTTGTTTACAGTTTTTTGTTTTGAAAAATAAGAAGTATCAGGAAAATAAAGAGAAAATGTTTGGTTTTTAATTTTTTTCATTTTAAAAAAAATACAAAAAATATAAATTAAAATAATAAAAACAGTTTTCAAGAACATCAAAATGATGCTTTATATGTTTAAAAACTATTTTAATAGTTTTCAAAAATGGAAACCAAACATATTCAATTCATTTCTTATATTTAGTTGAAAGGTATGAAAGAAAGTTAAATATATTTTAAATTGTATAATCTTTATACAATTAAGCAAATATGTTAAATAAGTTTGAAGAAACATAAAAGTATATATTTATTAATTTTATATACTCGTAGTTTTAGTAGATTTTTTTCTTTCCTTGATATTTTCGGACCCATCACTCGAAAATAGAAGCTATTATATTTCCTAATGACATTTTAATATTAATTATTACATTTGAATATCGACGGCATAATATTCTCTTTCGTATTGTATTTTACTTTTTAATTAATCATATGTTTCATATTTTTTTTATAATGTAATTTATATCTAATTTTTCAAAGGGCCCAGAAAGAAAGATGTGTCCCTCGAGCCCATAGATGGCCCAAAAGGCTCAAATCAGAGTGAGCAACTCATCAAAGCAAGTTAAAAAGAGAATCAACTTTTGTGGTTTGGATTGTAATGATCGGATCCAACCATATAGATATTATTTGCTTCAGGTCCAATGAGTCCTCACAACCTTTAAAACACGTCTAGTAATATATAATGCCAAGAACTTGCTCCCTTTTCCGAAGTGGGATGTGACAACATCCCATGTAGACATAACGTTCTCATTGTGTTCCATAGGATTATGGGGCTTAATGGAACAAACCCCTACAGTAGGGTCAATGATCGACTCTGATACCACTCTGTCACGCCCCAAATCCCAATCTAGAAGCATAACTGTTATTTCACACTTCAAGCCCAAAGGCTTTAAATGCGAAATGACACAAACCTTCAATTTTGGTAATTGACATTAATCCGATTGCAAAGTTGAAGATTTGTGTCGTTTTACACTTCGAACCTTCAAGCTTGAGATGTGAAATAACAACCATACCCCTAAACTGGGTTTTGGGGCGTAACAGAGAAAGCAAAAAGTCAAGGAGGAACATATCAAAGTATAGCAACTCAAGCTTGGTTTTTGTTGGTCTTCATTTCCCCCAACCATGAAAAACCGAAACAGCAGCATCAGCACTCAGGATGGTTTAGAAGCTATAACAAAGTATATCAAATTACTCCAATCTTTATATATCCAAAAAAAAATATCACCCACACTGTATACAATGAGACAATCTGAAGTATGAAGAATTTTCCTAATGCACAGAAACAGATCCCAAACAGCACAAATAAGATTATTTCAATCGAATCAAACCACTTAAAAAAAAAAAGACTAAACCTCACTTCCTATAGGTTGTATTTGGTATGGTAAGAGATGTCTGTACAGGTGTTTTTCAAAGAGACGTTTTCTTTCAATAAAATTCAAGGATATTGTATTTACTGGTCACCTTCATAACATAAAGGTGTTGTAGAACCGATGAAGTCTTTGCTTATGCAGCAGATCTTGGAATTTTCATGCCAAATCCTCGCTTCATCTTCTCGACCCTGTTCAAAATGTTGAGCCAAGTTTCAGAAGGGGGTTAAAGGTGATATTTTCAATTTCATGGCAACAAGATGAAGAAATTCATCATCTAAAATGGAGCCATAACTAAGGATGTTCAGTGGAAAACTGGTTTTTTGGAGTCCTACATGCATGCAATTAGCAAATAACTAAGGTGATTTCAATTCTGAACAATATATTTTCCCCATGTAACCCCTTACCCTGAACTATCACAAGTCCTACTTATCTCCCAAGAACCGGTCTCACCGTACCTGCAATTAGCAAAGCCAGAAGTCTACATGCATTCTGCAGTTTGTCCTAAGGGTTCATGCAATTAATAGTAATATTAAGGAAAACAACAGTCAGAGAATCGGGAATTACGTTGGAGCAAGTTTGCCAAGGCTCTCAAGCTTTTCACCAGAGTCTCTGTCTTTAACACTTCCTGAAATATCAATGGTGTAATCTCTGTCTCTAGTAGAAGGGAGTCCTCTACTGGCAAGCAAATCTAGATCCTTTTGGTTCAGTTCTCTTCCATTCACATAAACACCTGTGTTTCCAGCAGCACAATCCTCCAGCATGGGGTATTTGAATTCTTCAATAAACGACTACAATAAAGGCAACATTCCTCGTCAATATAATTTTTGAGTAAAACCCCAGATGAATAAAAGTTGATTTCGAGAAATAATTAATCTCACAGGAATTATGCCAAGACAGCGCCCGCCCATCACACCCCAGAATCCGGCATAGAAATCATACCTGATTAAGGAAAACAGAGAGGGAAAACGGTTAATGCCCGGAAGTGTGAGACCCCATGAATAGAATTAGTTAACAACAAGCACAATGCTAATGCCACAAAGCATAGTTTTCTAGAGTAAACCTATGATAAAGAATCCCCATGCTTCTTTGTAAAAGAATACATTACTAGAATTCAGAATAGACCAGTGTAGATCTGAATGCTAGACAGACTACAATAGCGATAAAGGAAATAAAAGATTACTTGTTTTTAATGTCAGATTATACCAATTTTCCCAGACAAACCAAATGCAAAATTTACATTTTTGGGAGGAAAAAGTTTACATTATATGCAATATACCTACCAGTATTCTCCAGGTTGAATTGTTCCAGCTAGCTTTTCAGCCTTCTTAACCAGATGATCTGGTATAAGGTGCCCATTAACCATAACTATGCCTTGCTTAATTGTCCGGCTGGGACTAGAAGAGTCCCTAAAGTCCTCCCTAACAATGCCAGCTAAAAATCGTTCACCTCGCTTATTTATTCCCAGGTCATGTTCTCTGCTTGCATCCCCTGAATCTTGGGACACCCCAGTATTGGAGAACTCATTGAATGACACCTCCATCTCAGTAGCCATTGATACATCTTTCACTGAACTTTGTCGGGAGACAGCCTTTGGTGACATCACCTTCTCATGATCAGAGCGTTTACTTTGGTTTCCATTCTGAAAATGGTTCAATTGAAAATTATTTGAAGAATAATCAAAAAGCTGTTGAAGGGTTGAACCCGGAGGTAGTGGAGACAGGACAGATTTCTTAGGCTGTTCAAGGAGATTGTGATTATCTTCCACTCTTGGAGCAATCAAACCTTCTTGACTACCGTCATTCTCAGGCGTTCTGGGAGATGAATGGAGGTTCTGTAGCCTCTCAGGTTCTGTACCCTCTGTTTGTACTGAACCAGCTTGTGCATCCATTGACTGAAAATCATATGCAGACTTATCATAATCATCTGAAGAGAAATTCTCACTATACTGGTTGTTCACTTGGCCATGTGAATTCGAAGGGCACTCATCCACTAGCTGATATGCGCCATTATCAATCTCCTTAGAAGTTTTCTCTGTTTCTTCATGAATAGAAGCAACAATCTTATGGCCGTCGACTGCAAGGAAGATAATTGTTGAGCAGGCCCCACACCGGATTTTCTGTTGTTTCGTCTTTGCAAGGAGTATCTTCTTTGGAATGACTAGCAACTCAATGCAATTACAGCAGGTTATAAATGGGGCGCCTCCAGCTAAGGGACAACAATAGCGTCTTCCATTAAGTAGAGCCTCCTTTGGGGGAAGATGGCGAGCAAAATCACTTGATTGTGAGTTAAGATCAGTTGGCATTCTTGTGTGGGAGTGTGAATCATGAGAAGTCCTCATAGGAGGATTTGCAGTTCCAGGATTATAACCTCGTCTACCAAATGGAACAGGATTTTCTTGACGATGGTACAACATTGGATCATTTGGAATATCAGGAAACCTTCTATTCAAGAAGGCATTGGGTGGGATTGACCCTGGAACTTCCTGATGTCTACTGTAACAACGAAAACAAGAGCAAGAAGGATGGTGAAGGTTCAGGTTGCGAGGATATGGTTCATATGGACCGGAATCAGGCTCCATGTATCCTCCTGAAAAGTATGCATGAGGAGGCTGTTGTCGGTATTGAGCTGGTGCTTGACCTGGCGATCGCCTTTGCCTGAGCATTTGGGGTCCAAAACCATCCTCGTATCCTGGAATATTATGATTTGAATCATGTATGAATGGATATGAATGATGCATACCTTTCTCATGCCTAGTATTATAAGGAAATTGATCAGCATAATGCTTGAAATATGGCATTGAACTCCTTCCTGAGCTAGAAGAGCTAGCTGGAAACCAAGCCTCTGAATCTTCATAAGCTTCCTCATGAAACATTCTCCTGTCTAAAGGAACCTTTTCTTGAGGTTTTTCTGTTATATCACAAGAACGGTTGAATCGATCCTTCAACTCGTCAAGTTGTCTTACAAGCCTGGTCTGATCATGACCAAAGTACTCAACTCTATCACCTCCATCTAAGGAACTACCACCATTCCTGGATGGCTCTCCATAACCATAATAAGAATGCCGTATGCCTCCTCCAACATCCATTCTTCGGTTTCGGATCAATGGCTCTCCATAAGCATAATCTGATGGTCCTTCATCTGGGAATGTAGGATAGGAATATCTCATACCTCCAACATCAGTTCTTGGATTTCTCGAAACCCTCCACCTCTCCTCTCTCCCCAAATCGCGAATCAGAACTCCGCTCTGGTCTCCATGATGTGCTCGTGTTTTGGACAAGTAACTTCAATTCCACGGTTTCTTTTTCCATCTTTATTCTTCCCAATTCATTTCTGTTTGCGTTCATATCAAGAGCAGTCTCAACAACCCATTTATCAGCTCTGTCCTTAGAATGATCACGACTGTTCTCAACACCTGAAACTCTTTTACCAAAATTCAAAGAACTAGCATTTGACTTGACATCTGCATCAGAAATATCACCGAAATTACTGAAATTCTCTCTCTCGTGTTCTAACAAATGATCAGATTCCAGGGAAACTTTTTCAACCCTTTCTTCATTAGACGTCTCTGATGAAGTGTCCGCCCCAGATTTTTACTTTTTTTCCCTGTAAATTAAAAGAGAAAACAGTCAAACCTTCAAATTATTAAAAAAAAACCGTCAACACAAGGGCCTCATGTACGAAAAAAAGATGAAAGTGAACTCAAGGGCCTCATGTTTTGCAATGTTCGGATTTCAAAACAAAGGAAAAGAAAAAACCCAAACCCAACAAATAGTTGTATTAGCAAATTGCACAAAAGAATTCGAGAAGTTGAGTCCTTTTCTTCTTCAATCAAGTTTCTCAGCAACCAAAAAATGGTAAAGGAAAAATAGAGCGAAAGCAACTGCACAAAAAACCTCTAAACTCTGTTTGTTCGTAGAAAAAACATATGAAATTAAATAATTCGTTGATACAATCCCATCGGTTATCACGAGGCATGGGTAGTCTTAAAGCTTGAGATTCTCCCTATATCGAGGAGTGGGTCTTTTGGGTTGGGCTCTCAGATTGGGCTTGAGGGCCTATCATTGATGCTTTTATTGAGAGTCGGTGCGTAGCGGGAAGAAATTTACAGAGAGGGCTATCCAAGTTGCCCCCGAGGTGGAGTGCAGTGAATGCTATCCAGTTAGCGAGGCCACAGTGAATGTCGTCATGACGGACGTCCGGTTTCTAAAGGGGTATGGAATGATACGATCTCACATGGTTCCACACTAGAGTGGAATGGTCTTTAAGGCGATGGGTTCTCGCTGTCGAGGCAGTCTTTAGGTTGGAGCTCTCGATTGGGGAACTGAAACATCATTGGTAACTTTCATTAAAAGCAGTAAGTAGCGGGGAAGAATTTGCACAGGAAAGGTTATTGGAAGAGAGATTTCTCGAGTACCTGCACGAAGGTGGGTTCGAGTGAATGCTAGACAGAGTGTAAGCCACCTTGAGTGAATACCATCAAGGGACGTCCGGTTTCTCAAGGGGTATGGAATGAAACGATCCATGCTCGGTTTCACATTAAGTGAAAGTGATTACTTAGGCTTGTGGGTTCTCCTTTGTCGGGCAGTCTTTAGATTGGGCTTGACACCTTATCATTACTTTAATTTGAGAGACAATGCGTAGCGGAAGGCTCACTTGGAAGCAGCTGCTTGGAGAGGCTGCGATGCCCAAAGGTGGGTCGGAGTGAATCTTGCCCGAGTGTGAGCCACCCAGTGAATCGTATCTTGTGTCTGGTTTCGAGGGGTATGGAATGATCTGAGTAGCGGGTCGGCGGACCCAACGTCACGAGGTTCAATGCATAGTAGTTAATAATCTGGTGCCGCCGATTTGGGCAGGCACCATGCCTCCCAAAATGTATCCGGCGTATCGTTATCTGTGAGTGTGAGTCAAATCTAAAGTGAATGTCATCCACGTATGTCCGATTTCGCGAATAACAAGGCACCACTAATTCCATACAGCCAGCACGTTGAGTCGGATGGAAGTCATGCGCTGCGTTCTCCACCGACAGCCTGGGCCTTCTTGGCGCTAGTTTTCCATCGAATGAAAACCTACCATCACGTTTTCATTGGTAGTTGGTACATAATGAGAGGGCTACCCGTGAAAGGTCTATTTGGAAGAGGGCAACCCTGGTCCATGGCTTGAATGAATACAGCAGAGCCACCCAAAGTGAATACTCGAACGCTCGATTTCTCAAGGGCAGGAACATATATCCCACATCGTTTACATTTAACGTGAAGTGGTACTTAAGCTTGAGAGGTTCTCCCACCAATCAGGCTGGTCTTTTGGGTTAGGCTATTCAATTAGGCTTGAGGATCTGGTCATCAGGTTTTTCGTATTATGTCGTATAGTTTAAGAGGCTATTTGCAGTGTGGCCACCTGAAGAGGGCTACTCAACAAGGGTTATCCCAAAGGGCTCCAAATGTGGCTCATGAATGCCATATCCAGAGTGAGCCACCAGAGAATGTCCATGCTATAGTTTTCAAGGGTATGAGTCATACCATCCCTGATGACTTTATCATGACTAGAGGTGATGATTTAAGTTTTAATATGTTCTCCCACCCATCTACTTGGCCTTTTTAGTTTGCCATCCGATAATGGGCGCCTTTCATCATTACGATAGCGATATGATCCCCATGATCGATTCCATACAAGAGTTTGGCGAGCTTTAATTAAAACAGAGGCCTTCTCCTGACCATCAGCCACGACGCCTGATGCAGCCAGACTCTATCATCATGCCATCAAAAGCCCATCCGCGAGAAAGAGGCTATCAGGTACACCCGGAGAGGCGACTTTGTACCCCAAAGATAAGCCGGAGCCGAATTAATCCAGAGTCAAGCCACCCGAGGTGTCGCCGCAGACGTCACATTTCATAAGAAATGACACACATCCATTGTCGTTTTACGCTAGAGCGGAGGTGATGGAAAGCGACAGCCCCACCATCAGCCGCTTTTTCGGCAGCTTCCATTTCGCTAGCTCATCAGCTTCCAGAAGGCTGCCTGGTGAACCACGAGTGTGAGAGGCTACGAGGCTGGCTTTCAAAGAGGGCCATCCCGTGACCTTCAAAGGTGAGTCTAGAGTGGCGCAGCCGCGGAGCCAACAGAGAGTTCGGCCGCCCACTGATCCGCCGGGTGATAATCAACATCCCACTCGCCGTGGCAGCCATGATATTTCTGTTCGGTATGCCTCCCACCCCATCGTTTGCTTTAGGGCTGGCTTTTCCGGACGTCAGATTCTATCGCCCAGATTTCATCAAACATGTGAGAGGCTACTTCAGAGGCCACCTGCTCTGGGGTGTTTATCCCGGAGTGAATGTTATCCAAAGGTAGAGTCATCAGAGATAAATGTCAGTCCGCTGGTCTGCTCTGTATGGTAGAATGATGCAATCCAATCACCCACGATAAAGAGGCGGAGGGTACTTAGCTTTTAAGCTTCCACCAATCGTCATTTTCGTCAGCCTCCGATCGTTCTACACTACCATCACTGCTTCATTAAGGAGCCAAGCATGTAGCGAGAGGCCTAGTGAGCAAGGACTACCCCAAGGTTATTTCGCCATCCGCGTTACGTGGTCTTGGCGAAGAATAAGACGTGAGCCACCCATATCGAATACCGTCATCCCGACGTCCGGCTTTCCTGGGCGGCATAATACACTGACTTCACCTTATCATTTACAACAGTATGGAGCTACTTTAACCCAGAGGTTATCCAATCTATCAATATGACTTGGGGCTAATATCCATTGGGCCACGTCTTATTTGAGCTCACCCTGTTCCAACTGGTTTCAATAGCGTTTGAAATGGTGCAAACGATCCACGCCTGTCTTCTGCTCTTCCCATTGCTTTTCCTCGGCAACCCAAACAAAGCACGATAAAAAACTGGTAATAGAATCTGAAAAATCCCAAAATCTAATCTAATCTAAATAACAGCTTGTGCAAACATGCCCCAATAATCCAGATTCTCTTTCATTACTTCCAAGCCATTTTTTCTCAGAAACAAAACATGAATATAAAAGAAAAAACTCAGTAAAGAAACAGAAGAAGCTGTAAAACCCAACCCCCTAAATACTTGCAGAAGCAAAAGAACACCCAGATACCCGAAATTTCTGATTTACATCACTCTATTTTTTCTGCCATAATTATAAGATTGAACAGAAAACAGAACAGAAATGCAAGATAATTGAAGAAACACCTGAAGAATAGCACCTGCAACTATTATTAATATAAACATCCATATGTAAGTTCGGAAGAATATAATAAATTTTTAACCAACGAACTTCATCTGATCTAACCATTAAAACTGTAATAAAACAAAACAAATCACTCATTGTTAATGAAATGTTTGAGTCTTACTAAATATTTTCCAACAAAATAAAATGGAGATTCTTTTCTGGGTTTAATGAAACTATAATATATTCAATTTAAAATCTGAGAATTTAGAGTGTCCAAAGTTTTCCTGTGTTCAGATCCTGATAGAGAGAGAGAGAGAGGAGAGAGAGAGACAGAATGGGGAGAGGAGACTAAAAAGAGAGCCGCCACACGCGATTTTATTTTTTATTATTTTGTAAAATTATGTTGCCACGTTGCAAACATAAAATAATCAAACGAAACTATGTCGTTTGGGACTGAAGCTTAGTGAAAACATTCCATTATTTATCGATTCCATATGTTACCTTTATATAAAATGTTTAATAATGATTTGAAAGTGCATTTTATATATAAATGTTATTAATCGATTGAAACAGCAAGAAAATTATATTTTATTGAGTATTAATTATTATTTATAAAAGGATGTAACTTTTATAATATAAATGTAAATTTTCTTCTAATTTTAGTTCTATATTGATGTGCTTTACAATAAAGAATTACTTTTTTTTTGTAAAAGTCAATTTACCTTATAATACAATATTGTAATTTTATGTTTTAATAAAGACTTAATTTCTGCATTATTTATCCATTTTAACGCTTAAATCAATCTTCAATAGCTGTAAACACTTACACTAAAATATTCAATCTAATATAATCAAATATTCAATTGGGAACTGCTTTGTCATTTTAGATAATCAAGTCACTGTCATCATACATTTTCACTAATTATTAGAAAATCAGTATTAAATGATACAACACTAATTGTAAATCATCACATTTAAAAAATGACAATGATTTGTAAATCCCTTATCTTATTACATCTTAATGGATCATCATTATAGTTTAACACTAAAATAATTCATATATTTTTTCTAAAGTATAATCTTAAAAATATCAATAAGATATATTATAGTTGGATGAATCGAATTTTGTTTTACTTTATTTGAATTATCATATTAAAAACATAATGATTTTTTCTTCAATTATTCATAATTTTTAGAATTTTACAAATAAATCGATTAGTCTAACTTTTGAGGTTTGACCAGGTTCAGTTGCCTGGCGCCGGTTCCATGAATTTTACACTCAGAATAATTAATTTTTCCATTTTCAAACTATGGTTGTCACAGACTTTTCTGAATGCTGGCAGATCTGAGTTCATGAACCAGAACTGTTTGTATAAAGCAAAAAATGAGAGACCTGAAAGTGAATTGGGAGGTGGAAAGGTGAGAAACTGATGAATGTTTAGTGTTTGACGTGAGGTGGAAGTTGAGTTGTCCCACGTGGTTTGTGCAGTTTTAATATCTGCGGTGAAATGACATTTATCCCCAGATCACGCTTTCACTTATTTGTTGCATCTCCCTGAGAACTGACTGAATACCACATATAGGAATGATTTTCCACTAACAAATCAAGCTAGTTGAACATGGAGTTTTCAGAAAAAGTCCGCCCCAAAAAATAATTTATGTATAACACATTTATTTCATAATAAACCATAAACTTCACAGTTGTTATATTGACGGTAATCAGATTCATGTCCTTTTCCTTCCCCAAGATACATGTGTACACAGAGAGCAACGCCTGATACTCACCCTCGCTGAAACATAGAATAAAATAGTAATGAAAACCAGATTATTAGAGAAATTTTATAAATGAATCCTTTGTAGCTTATTAATTTCAATCTGATCTGATAATAATGATGATAAGAAAACAGTGTAAGAGAAAAAGATATGATGTAAATAAATGATTAATGAGAGTGAGATATTGTAATTTGATGTCTTAACAATATAGGTAATATAATAAATTATAAAATTTCAACACAAATGATATGATATGTTTGACTGCTTTGAAACTGCTTGGGAGATTCAAATCTTGAACATCTGTTATTTATTTGGTATTGTTTATTATCTAATTGAATATTTTTTGTATTTAAAAACAGAAAATCCATTAGGTTATTGTTTTTCTTGATACCAAAAACTCAGCTGAATAAATGACCTAATAAAAAGTGCTTTGAAATCACACTTCCATTTTATACTATTGTACTTTTTAAGTTAATAAATAACTCCTCCATGAATCAAACTATTTAATCACAAGCTATAATTTACAATAATTATACATATTAATAATGAGTCAGATATGATTTAATATTAACTATGCCTATGATTATATTTTATCTCTTATTTTAATAAACTATTTTATTAAAGTTTTAGTTTAAATTATTTATGTCTATATATATAAAGTAAATGGGTTCTGGTACCTCAATATGTCAGGTGTTATCAACCTCTAGTCTTTTTTTTAACACCAATATGATTTCTTATAATTAACGATAATCTTTAATTTTTAACATACTTCTGTTATGCTTTGACTATAATAAACTGATATAGTTTAATATTTCCAATATAAAATTTATAGTTTATAATATATTTATTAAGCCTTTTGATTTGATTATTAATCAATTATTTGATTAATAAATATTGTTTCCTTGATTTACAAAGACTAGTAGCGCCTTTAATCGAAAGAGCCAATGGTGTATTACTTGAACAAAGTCAACTTTGTAAAGAATCAAAAAAGTTGTTTTAAAGCAAGGCATTGTATATGTTAGGCAAAAGATAACGTCTTGGTCTTTCTGTTTGAATCAAAGGTTTTAGAAAGAGTAAGAAAACCCAGATATTGTATATATTTATAATTATATTTGATAAAATTTGTCAAAAGATTCGCTTTTATCTTTCAACTTTTTACCTTATTTTTTTTAAAAGATAAATGATTTTATTGATTAAAATTTCAAATTAGTGATCTATTTGATATAAATATATAATCAAATTCATTAAAACTTTATGATATGTCTAATATTCAAGTTCAAAGATGGAATTAATCGACACAAATTATATATTCTATTAATCTTATAATTATAGTTAATACCTATAATTTTAATTTCAGAATATAATCAAGACTCATGCACTAATATCTATCAGTCCAGTAGTTATTGCTGAACGTCTATCATCACACACATAACTCATATATAATAAGCTGACGATAAACACTACAGACTAATGTTTCACGATAAATCATAAAAATAAAAGAAAACCTAGATTCGAGGTGAAAAAGAATTTATTAAAAGAGTATAATATAAGATTATTTAAAGCTAAAATGGTAAAAACAAACACCTCTCTTTATTTAAGGAAAAATGGCTAACAAAGAAAAATATAAGAGAGGAAGAGAGGAGGGGGGGCTATGATTTATTTGTTACCCCATTAATTTGTAATTTTTATGAATAAAACAATCTAAAATAGTTACTAATATATGTGATTTTTGGTTTTATATTTTGTAATTTAAGATTGATATTTATGATTAATTAGTGTTTTTTAAATATTTAATTATAAAAGAATATGTTAGTTGTTAAATTTTGTTATGGAGGAAAAAATAGAGAAGAAGAGGTTTAAGGAAAGCCAAAATAGGTTTAAAACTTGTAAATTATCTTTATATGTTTCTAAACTTATTTTATTAATTTTTCTATGTGTTCGAAAAATTAGATAATTTAAAAATATATTATAATCTTTAATTATCTGAATCATGAAAGGATATTTTGTTATTTTTTTTTCATTTTGGTGCTTTCAGTAATCCACACAGCTTTTACAAAAAATATATATAATTTCTAATTGATTTCATACCAGCTTTCAATTTTAAACAAATATTAATATAATATATACTTTTAAGATTAATGTTATAGCTTACTTGGGTTGGTTTAGAATTTAATAAAGCAGTAGAAGTTGATATGAGATTGGTTCATTCTACCTATTAGTGTTTTATTGTATATAGATTAATAAAATGAGAACCTAACTGAAAACTAGTTGAATTAATTCAAACTGTGTTAAAACAATAAATAAATTGAAACAACTATATATAATATATATAAGTTGATGCACCATATAATAATTTAACAGTATCTATAGGTCTAGTCCTCCAGTTAAATTTCAGGATAAAACTCTTATTTATTTGAATATTTTACCTAGCATATTATTTAGGTGCTATTATATAGTTCTCTGAAACATGAAGTTAATTGTAATAAACGGATGGATCTTATTTTGATTTTGCCTCAGAGATATAAAATATTATTCAGTCAGAAAACGAAAAGTAGAAAAGTTGTTTGATACTAAATTATAAAATACATTTATAATGATATGAATATATTATTTCAGTAAAATATAAGATATATGATACAGAATATATAATATTTAAATGAGATAATATATAATGAATATATGGCAATTATATTGTTAAACCAAGAGTATTTATTATCCTAAAACAATTGATCAATAATCAAACATCCATCAAATACATTACAAATAATAACTTATCAACAAACAAACATATCAATTCATAATATTAAAACATACTGCATGATCCTAATTCATTTGACATGTCATTAGTTCCAACTGTGAAGTATTAGACAAAGAAAAATGATAGAAAAATGTTATTAATTTTTCCTTCTTTCCAGCAAAAGTTATACCAAACAATCAGAGAAATTATAGTGGTCATTATTTAAATGATATGTAATTACAAGTTGAATAATCGCCAACAACGTAACTTAACAGCAGAAGTGCAGGGAAGATGAAACCATGTCATGAACAATAATATTAAACTCGTCTCATAATGATCACATTAGCATAATAAATTGAGAGTTAATTGGGAAAACAATATGATTATGATTGAACTGATGATTAGCCAAATTAATCTAACATTCTCCCATCTTCAATGTTATAATCATAATCAAATTTTTCATGATTTTGTGATAATATATGGAATCTAATCATATAATTAACATACCTGGTGAGAGATATAAATGAAGATAATCTGAAGGGCATTAATCACAAATCATAATTCAAAGTGTTTCCACAAAAATTTATAATATAACTCTGACTGGCAAATAATAATGCACCAGAGATGCACAAATTATATAACCCATACCACGATCGGCGTTGATTGAGAATTGGTGTTGATTTGATCGACAGCAAAACTATCTCATTTAACTGTCTCCATCAAACAAACGAAATCAAAGATATCAAATGCGATGATTAACGAAAAACACGAAGCCTTCCTTACAAAATACACGGATGCGCAACCCTACAAAACAAAGAGCTAACGCCCAATAATCTCACGCGCGCTATCGGTTTCGGGAACACATAAACGCGTTTCGGTATGGTCCATACACGCGAATGGTGATGTGTGCCTAACCGAAATGAGAGACTTTGCAACTTTCTTTTACAAATTGCACTATCACAAAAACAATTTCAAAGGGTCTAGAAATTGAGTGAACAAACTAAAAGCTTCAAGAGGCTTCAGAACTATATTGGGTATTACTAAGAATTTTTGCAACACTCCACATACTCTACCTCTGTATTAGAAGAAGCTATAAGTGTCTCTTTGACACTTTTCCACGAAAAATGCCTTCATAACCAATACAAGAGAGACCATATGATTACTATCCACGCAATGTGATAACAAATCATTAAAACTAGAATCATCAAGAGGTTTTTATGTTGAGAGGTCACATGAGATCCGCAAGATCCAAGATACTCTGTAAACTTTAACGCTTTAGCTGTCAATAGATCACTAAGTACCTACCCAACACTAACAAAGAAAAAGCAAGATCGCATGGTAATTAGTGATGATCACGCCATTGTCCGTAACTGTTAATGGGGCTGACTCAGCTTCATATTATCTTCATCATATTTTGTATATTAGCTTCTCGAAAATCACACCTGCATAATTACGCTTTGTCATAATACATCAGATATCAACATCATTTATAACAGCGTTTCGACATAGCTGATGCTGAAACAATCTCAGACACATTAGGTCTATCGCAAAGTATCTGTATGCCCAAGACATAAGATGCTTCCCCAAAATCCTTCATATCAAAATGGTTAAATAATAATTGTTTTGTCTTAATCAACAAGTTAATATCATTGGCTACGAAAGACATCATAAGAGTGAAACTCAAGAATGATATTTAATTCTAATCGACCTTCATGAGAGAGTGCAATGGATTCACTATGTTCTTCTTAAAACCACTACGCACAATTTGATCAACTAGAGTCACCTTGTGGTTATTTATAATCATAATCTATTTTTGAATACAAACTGAAAGTTATTACCTCACTAACTTCTCAAAACCAATAGGTCGAGACAAGTAAACATCCTCAACTAAGTCTCCATTCAAGAAAGTTTGTCATCATGACTACCCATGCAAACTCTAAATCAAAATGAGCAACTATAACCATAATAATACATAAAGAGTTCTTTAAGAAGTAAAGATAGGCGTTTCAAAATCAATACCCTCTCATTGATCTGAACCCTAGCCAATTAATCTTGCTTTATACTTCTCTATCGTTCCTCGGTATCACAACAATCTTGAATAATCAATGTGCACTCATAGTGTCGCAAACGATCCCTGCAAATCTACTAAGTCCCACACTTTGCCATGCATGGAAGTCATTTCATCTTTCATCGTGATCGATCCAAAAGTTGATTGAGGACTAACAATGGCTTCTTTGTGGTAGTCTGATGATACATCACCCATGATCAGTACCAGGCGCCTTCCCATAAGAGATAACATAGCATTGTAACATGCCACGCCCTCTTCACCTCCCCAAGGGCAGTATATCATGCTACACCAGGTTACCGATCATATTGGCCACCATCGGATTCACATCCCGGTCTGGTTCACCATCGCATCGCACTGATGCCGTTAATGTTAGAGATCTAATGGATTCAATGAAAATAAGAATGAAAACAAGGTTTCTTGAATCATAATTTCTCGCCCTCGTCAGACCTATCATCAATAAAATAGATAGGGACGATCCCACCAAATCACTAGTATGGCACGCAATAAAACCCGACGTCAAGCCTCGATCCCGGCCCGGTCTGACATGGATCCCGGAATCCGCAGCTTCCGGACGTTAACAACACTGACTCACATCTCGATGCAAGCTGACCTGGTACCGGGGAAAAGGTCAGACCCTGGTAATATAACGAAAGAACTACTAACGGAGTGGTGTCCATCAAATTATACAATGAGAACTGAATCAGCTTCATTTATACATAATGTAAATGACTTTAAGAACCAACGATATTCGGTTAGACCAGATGGGAGAAACTACGCGTGGTTTACCAAAATTGTGATGCGATAGCCTACGACGCCTTCAGATCGGCACTATTAAAACGGCGCGCGCTGAGCTGTGGCGCTTTAGGAAACATATCTTATACGTGAACACATGCATTTTTGGTCAAATCACAACAACATAAACAATAACAGTATCTGGACCTTCCAATGAACTACAAGAATAATTGGTATATGATGCTGAACTGTAGAATAACTAGTCACTCAAGATCCTCTATGAAGATCGAATCCTACTATACTGAGAATAAACTTATTCTATTCAGATTCATACTCATAGTAAAGCTATTCTATTCGATCTTATACTTATATACATCTGTCTGTTATCTACACTCTAGGCATATACACTGGTGCCGTACTAAATGATAATGACCAAAGACCCGCCATATATATATATATATCTGACTCACACCATCAATATCCTCACATCAGATTTGGTTCCTCTTAAATCCCGTAGGAGTCTGTCACGCGAATCTATGCTCATAATGTAAAACTTTTGCAGCGCACCAAAGCTCATACTGTAGCCGCGGAGCACACTTGTTCGGCTGGGTACCGTAGGTACTGGCTGCAGGTATAACTAACCGTGAGCATCGGTGGCCGCTGAATCATTCTATACGGAAAATTTTCGTAGGCGTCATGTTATTTTAGCGTCGACAACCGCAAATGGCCGCCGCTGATCGGCGGTCGGCGAATCCGGTACCGTATTATCAACCGATTTTTGGTCGATTCGGCGTTCGCCCACAGGCACGGTTCGCTGGTCCATAACGGTCTTTAGAACTGCACCATCTACTGAACTGAAATCGCCCACTGAATCCTATATCGTTTCGAGAATCCATTTATTGCCCCGCCGATTTTATTCTGAAGCACAGCACTTTAAACAGCAAGTCTGGTCGCACGTAGACCATGACGCTGGCAACGATAACGATTTATGCAAATACATTTCAAACAGAACTTTATTCATATAAGATCTTATCATAGAACGTATACATATACCGAATCTATACGTATTCGTAACATATCCAATAACAAAGAGATTATTGATTTTAAATCATAACCATATTCGTAGTTACACTCGCTTCGAGGTGTCTGTAGAGTACTACGGACGAGCACTATGCACTGATGCAAGATATCCGTGGTACTACAAAACTTATCGACGCGTGGAGTTCCAGGCAACGCGCCAGAACCATCAGATACGACACCTTTAATCAAACATGCGACACCGGCAGATCGCACCGCTATGAGCACCGAGTAACCGCTGGTACCGCACTACTCAGATGATGAAAATCTTGAAAGATGAACATATTATGGCGCACTGCTACATTTTCGATCTACCATGTTCAATCTTTATTCTATCCAGATTCATCATGAGAATCATGATTACCTGACCAGAATACAACATAGGACACAAGACAATGGTTATCCGATACGAAGATGGTGATCGACCAGGTGTCAGAAGACAATAAGATCACCAACATCCACAGATGTCACCATCAACCAGAGCAACCAAGATTATCCAGAGATCAAAGTTAACGAACGCGTCAACATCACGACCGTAGAGCCACTCATCGTGACCCCATGGGGAAGACCTGGGCACGTAACGCCAAGACGTCATCGTTTGACTGATCCTTAAGAGCACCAGAATACACAATTCCGCCACTTTAATGAGGTGCTGATACTGTCCAATCGTCCAGCGCTTACACTGGTATTTATTCATTGATCCTATCTAGCACAACGCGATTCGTCGCACATATTTTTATGACCATTGCCATTTCACGTTCACAGTCGAACTGTTCAGCGCTCATATCCAATCCGTGTCATACTGATCCAGTGGCACTCTGATACATTTATATTTACGATCATCGGTTATTCCACTTCAATTCCGTCGGCGCGTGATTCTCATCCCGAATGCACCACTCTTCTCAAATGCAAGAACCATCCGAATCGAATCATCCAACCTGTTATACGCGCCAAATCGTTTAAGCATCGACGACCGAGGACGCCTTATAATATTCGATCGCGTAATGGTTTCATATTTGATACTATTCTTTACTCCTTTAACGGCAGGCAGGCTCATCTCCAATTGGAATCACCCAAATCGGAGCACCTAACTCAAGATGTGCTCAAAATAATTCTGACCACTACATGACTGAAACCATGTTAGAATTGGCTTGTATGATAATTAATTTGAGTGGATTTTAGATCACTTTATTTGAACTGATACCCCATTTCTTTATGTTTGGTTTTCCTTGAAGTCTGTCTATTTTAATTTGATCACTTGAATCACCAAATCGGATAAGAATTGAGAGTTATGGCCAAAATACGAAAACTAGTCGGAAAACAGAAAATTGGGAACAGGTGTACCTGCAGACACCCTAATGTGTACCGCGATAATATTGGGCCAAATGACTGTAACAAAGTAAGAGTCGGCATATGTTCCAGCATGTGGGGCAACAGTTACCTGGGTATTAAGATCGTCCTTAAATGCCCGTATCAAAGCTCTTTCTCCTCTTTTTCATGACTCCTTTCCATCCTAACTAACTATATTTCATGTATACACTTCAAAACCATTCAATTCACTCCAGAACCTTTAATTATAATTACAAATCATCTTTCAATTAATATTCTTTCTTCCAAATTTTCATGAACTACTAAAACCATTCTAATATGGGTTATAACCCATATACAAACCAAGTACCAAGATTTGTTAGGGTTTGCTAAACCTTAACTCACTTTCGATTAACTATGAATCAACAAATGTGTGAGTGATCTATTACTTATCTCGTTTCAGTGGGTTTTAACAACTGACTTCGTGAACGCTGGTTAGACGCCACTTATCAAAACCTAGATTTAGAGATTGTTAACCATATCAAGCCTTAAAATTCCATGTGATCCATACAAAATCCATACTCAAAGTAGTTTCCCCATACCTGGTCTGACTCTCATCTCCACTTTCCTTCCTTTCTCTCTCCCTTTCTCCTTCACGCTTTGTCCTCCTCCCCAAAATGAGACTCAATCATCTTTAATTTATCTTGCTACGGCCATGTCAGCTCCTTCAAATAAAACCATTTTAAGACTTTTATTGCTTTTGGCTTCCAACCTTCCAAAGCTAATTATTTAATTCCTTTTATTGAATTTGCTCTAATCTTCTAGAATACCCACACTCCTGAATATTTATACTTCAGCCTCTAATTTAACTTACACTTTAAGTCTTTGACAAACATAATTTTCATCTAAGTTTTGTAACCCTTCCTTGGTCTCTGTTTCCATGTTTCATTAACTCATAAAGAACAATTGAGGTCATGTAATATCTCTGCAAACATGTCAAATATCAGGGAGAGATTTTTGGTGTTACATGAACCCTTGATCCCACACAATAACCAATAAAGTATCTAATTGGTTTTTTGATCAAGTCTGACATGAATGTGATTGAGCCACTCACCCAAATCAAACATAGCCATAAAGATCAGCCTTTGCACCATAACTCATATGGAGTCTTAGAAATGTAATTTACTAGGCACTTGATTCAGTAAATATGTTGCGGCTTTCTGGGTGTTTAACTCACAAGAACTCGTAGTATGAACTAATAGCGCTACATCACTGCACATAAGGGCGGCATTTCTCCTTCCGTAATCCCATTTTGCCAGGAGTACCGCATTGTATACCGAGCATCAATGCCACATTCCCCGAAGGTACCTTGCAATGGTCCCAGGTTGCGTCCATCTCACACTTCCAAGGAATGAACCACTTTGATCATCTTCCTCGCTGAGCCTAACTTTGACCCAAAGCTGGTGCCTAAAGATTTAGACTTCTCACGAATGAGCTCGACAAAACCATAACATGAATAATCATCAATGAATGTGATGAAATATTTGTAGCCACCATAGCAAGAGGAGTGAATGGCCCACAAATATATGTAAGAATAACCCCAAGCAACTCAGTACATCTATCAATCTTGGCATTCAACTCCTGGTGATCGGGCCATTCGATGCGCTTCACACATGTATCAATTCTGGAGAAGAATCTCATCTTTGATTAATCTCTCAATTCTCTGTCTAGAAATATGACCCAAACACTTGTGTCAAAGAGTAGAAGACTTTTCATTCAATTCAAATGCTTTTGAAGTCAAGCAGCGTAGATAACGCTAGTGGTAGCGTAAACGTAGAAAGCAAAGCACAACCCAATCAGAATACCCCAATAAAGTACTTCTAGTGCCAATCAATAGTGAATCTCGATACAGTTTAACTTTTCCAGTTCCAAAAAGAAAACTATATCCAAGTCTATCCAAAATAGGTATTGATATCAAATTTCTCTTAATCGAGGGTATGTATGTAACACCCGAAATATACCCTAGCAGTTTTCGGACTTGTTTAGGGTATATTAAAAGCTAAATGGAATTTTTCGGAAATAAAACGAGAGACCCGGAATTAATAATAAAGCCAAGGGTAAATATGTGATTTACCACTGGAGGACCTAGTGGTCATAAAAGGAAAGACTAGGGTTAATATATGAAATGTTTAAAAATGAAATGTAAATAGAAGAAGTTATGGGATTCATACTACTTAAAAGATGGAATAGGAAATAATAAAGAATGGAAGGGCTTAAGTGCAAAAATGAGAAAAGTGTTAAAAAAATGCAAAGGCCAAACATGGCCTTAACTTAAAATGGGATTTAAGACCAAATTTGGTCTCATTTTGGAGAACCAAAAACGGTAGAAGAGAAGGGAGGGAGGAAGAGAGAGTTAAGAGGAAGAGAAGAGAAGAAGAAGATAAGAAGAGGTGAAGCCAAGATAAAAAAAGGTATGGAACTACCCTCGGGTATGGATTCATTATGCATCATATGGATTTGTATGGGATTCTAGAAAATTTTATGAGTTCCAATTTGGGTTTGTTAGATTTCATCCTAACCAAAGATGTATTGAAATTAGGTTGGTAAAACCCCATATGGTACAAGATAGTTATAGAATCCTCTTTAAATTTGATTCGGTTAATTGAGAGTACTGAGTTATGCTTAGAACAAACCCCACTCAATCATCATATTTGGTTTGAGTATGGGTCATAACCCATATGAATGGTTTGGATAAATTCATGGAAAAGTTTTGAAGAAAGATAGGTAATGAAAGATGAATTGAGTAAAAATTGGAGATTATAAGATGAATTTGGTGTGGTTTTGAGGTGTAAGATAAGTATAGAGTTGAATGGGGTAGAAAATATGTGGAAAAAGTGCAGAAAAGCCCAACATTCCCAGGTGGGGAATAACACATGTACCCACGTAAGAGGTGTGCAAATTCCACATGGTGCCTTTGTTTTTTCTCTCAAGTTTCGACCGCGATTTTAGCCATAACTTCTGCTTCATTTTTTATTCGATTTGGAGTGATTAAAGTTGATGGTTAAAATAGGATCTCAAGGAGAACCAAACATCTCTTGCAATAGGTACCTGTAATTTTCCCTCTAAGTGGCTCATAAATTCACTCAAAGTGGGGCCATGTGCAAACCAAATTCTGCTTCGCGGATCAACATAGAGCAAACCGGGTTGTTTCGATCGTAACTTGAGTTTTCGGGTGTTCGATTAGGTGATTCCAGTCGAGGAGAACCCCTTAGCACCTTAGCTTTAAAAAGGAGTACAAAGAATAGTGTCAAACATGGAGACTAGGCACTGGAAAATGAATATTAAACTGTCCTCGGGTAAAATCGGTAAACTCCACTAGCTTGACATGAAAATGTCATAACTTCTTTACTTGGATGTTTCACCACCCATTCCAATTTCTCTCGAGCAAAGTAGATGATAAAGGAATAAGAATATATGAATGATAAAAAGTATCACATGCATCATACCGTACAAGTATACGGAATGTCATATAATAGGCATGAAACATGAACATGAACACGTAATGATAAGTAGAACTTATGGATCTTGAGCGGTGCATGGATTCTTGTATGGAATTTGTAAGATCCTTGATTTATATAGAATACGTGGTGTGGAGTTATAGGATTTGCACCTCGTGTGTGTGGTTCTTCCTTGATTTGTAGGTTTTGGTTTTTGTGTATGTGGAACTTGGTATAGCTTTTGCATGGACTTTGTTAGAGTTTCAGTATGGTTTTTAGTATGGAAATTAAGAATTTATGTATGGTTTGTATGGATGGACAGTGAGTTAGTGTGAATTTGTGGATCTTTATATGAAATCCTCATTAAGCCAAGATTTGAGGTGTTAGAGTGAAATTACTTGTGCCAGAGTATGGAATCTTCCCTTGAGGATGGATTTCAGAGAATTTATATGGATATGGAAGTTTGGTTTATTACTACTTTTGGGGCATTTGGGGATTGATTGTAGGATGGTTTTATGTCGTGGTATTTGGCATGTTTGATACCATATTGAGTTTATAATAAGTCCGGGAAAATACAAAAGACGTTAGCCTTCTATCGTTATTGGGTGTGTGTGTGTTGCAAGTTGCTGGATTTTCTTCTCACGGCTTGCAACTTGCATAACTCTTCTTCGTTAGGGACTCCGTTGGGGTGTTCTAGGACTCTATGGGAAAGCTCCTTGAGCTTCCGAATCCATCCATATATAGCTTGATACAATATTGAGCTTATAATAAGTCCAAAAATGACAAAAGACAGTAGCTGTTGCTGCTATTGCAGGTGCTGCAAGTTGCTGATTTTCTTCACGGCTTGCAACTTGCATAACTCCTTCGTTAGACTCCGTTGGGGTGTTCTAGGACTCTATGGAAAGCCCTTGAGTATAGAATCCATCCATATATAGAGCTTGACAATCTTGAGCTTATAATAAGTCCAAAAAATGACAAAGACAGTAGTCGCCGCTTACCGTGTGTGCCGCTGAAGTTGCTGATTTTTCTTCATGGCTTGTAATTTGTATAACTCATTCGTTAGGACCCTATGGGTATTCTTGGATTCGATGGAAAGCTCATCGAGTCCAGAATCTAACCATATGCTATTTAATGGCATTTGGTGCCCACATCTTGTCTGAAAATTGAATTGTTGTACCGAATGTACTAATCGCTTGGTTAAAGTTAATTGGAATACATGGTAAGAAAGGATGTAGATATGAACAAGAAATGTAATATATGATTTGATATGTAAAGGAGTATAGATAAGAAAAATACCTACAGGCATCAAAGGAAGAGTCTATGTTCTGTACTCCTACGGGAGATAGGACAGTTTGATAAAGAACAAGAAAAACATACAAGTATATGAATGTATAGGTATAGGTCATAAGATATGATAGTCCGATAAAGTACATGAAGATATAAGTTAACAAGATATAAGATGTTACAAGTAGAGACATGATATGAATATAAGAGAGCATGATATTGGTTGAGTATGATTGCTTATACATAAACGAATGGGGAGCAACATGATAGAACACATGAATGAGTAAAAGCATACATATATAGATAAATATAGAAAGTAATAATGAATAGCTAAATCATGATAGAAACGCATAAAAGGATATGATGTATAAATGATATAAAGGGATATGAATAGATAAAGATATATATATGAATATATGAATATAAGAGATAGATGCATTCATGATATATGATAGGATTACATATATGATACGAAGATAAAACTAAATGATAGAAAAAGATATGAATATACGTATTGTAAAGAAATATGAGAACAACAATACGAATCTAAGAAATATGTGAAGGTATTACAGACGAAATAAATAATAGTGTATATCTCATTAGCATACATGATAACATTAGTTATTCATGTAGATGAGATATGTACAGAAAATGTAATAAAATGGATTGTCTGCTTAGAACCTGGTAGAGGGATAAATTGACATGCCTATTAGGGAAAAATAAGTCTGCAGCATAATGATCAGTTGGCCCCGTTTGGGTCATTATAGCGCCTTCGGGCCCTTATAGATGGTCATTGTCTCGTATAATGATAACAACGCCTTCGGGCCCTTATAGATGGTCATATTGTCTTCGCACAATGCCAATCTTGGCGCCTTTCTGCTCTATAGACCATCAGCTTCGCACAAGGAGTACAACTTTTGGGCCCTTATAGTTTCCTTTATCCATTTCTAAGGTTTATGCAGGCATGAAACATAAAACAAATGATTTGCATATGACATGTGAAAAGATATTATATGATTTGAGAAGCATAGCACTGCTATGTGATGATAAGTTCTGTAACATGAGATTATACGATCTGACATGATATATAAAAATGTATAAGAATGTAAAATGATCTGAAAAGTTAATATGAATACAGTATACGAAAAGTATATGAATAAGTACAGTACATGAAAGAGAAAGTAATATGAAAAGTATAACAGGAAAACAGTATATGAAAATAGTACATGAACGCATGAAACAAGACATGAATATAGTATATGATAACGCGACATGATAACAAAGACATGAAAATAGAACATAACAACTGTATAGTATATAACCATGAAAGTAATATATGTATACGAATATGACAGACATGGCCACGTATCAGATATGTAATATGAACCATTAGAAAGAGAATAGATCAAAATGAATAGTACTATAATAAGAAGAAAGATACTATGAAAGGTGTTATATGTCAAACGCCACATGATAGAAGTGTATGTTATATGAAAATGATAAGATATTTGCATTTGTTGAGACCGATCATAGTTATTGGTCGCCCTCAGATATGTTTCCACTCGTCGCAAAAGCTGTGGCAGTTGGTTTAATCCCGCGGTAGGTACGTAAGGTGTAAGACAAGGATAGAGGACGTGACATCTTACATCAGCGAGTAGGGCCAATCCAGAGATGTGTGCTCACCGTGACTGCTCGCACATTCACTTTTCATCGATAGGTATATATATGTTTTTGTAATAGTGAAATTGCACAAGACAAGTAAAGGGACCTCAAGTATATGTGTGTATAAAATATAATGTATATGTAAAAGAAATTTTTTTGTTATTACATAAAGTGTGCATATGAATGAGAAAACAGTACAGTGTCGCCCGAGAAAGAAAAAGGTTAAAGAGTTCCAAATCTCAAAGTGTGACACTCCTCGCTGACACCCCATCGGGTGCTCTGTCACGCCACAATGTACGCCACATCCTACAATTCCAAAAAATTTCCTATACTAAGCTATAATCTAACAACTCCCATAAAATAAACTTGGACTTTTGTACTGTCTCCAGTGCACACATACTGCTCTAAACTAGTTGGATTTCTTCTGCTTATCACCGCTTGCATAGAATTGCAAACGTGAATGGTAGCACCACTATCTAACCAGCAAGTATCATACGACACATCAATGATATTGGATTCAAAACAAACATTCACCAAATGATTATCAGATAGCTCATTTTTTCCATTCTTGTAATTAGTCTCATTGAGTTTCATGATAGCAAAGAATTGAGGAAAGCTCAAAGCTGAAGAATAAACAAAAGAGCAATGTCAAAAATACATGTAAAACAAAGATATGCAAATTGCTCAATTATTCGGCTTACCAAATGACCCACAAAAATGGTTACCAAATGCTAGAGTTTATAAAATACAAAAAACTCAAACACAAGTAAGAGAAATTCATCAGCCGTCACAACTAAATAAATCAATTTCTCACCGATAAGGTAGTAAAATTACGTGGTTCATGATACTTAATGAAATATCTTCACCAAACTAAGCATCCTACCAAATAATCAAGTCATCGATAGGATAACGTCACTATTCGTATGGATCTTAGCAAAATTGATGTGCAAAATGGGAGAAATTACAGTTGCAACATTAATTCCAAAAATATCCGACATGCTCAGACTCACAAGAGGCAAGTTCTTAAGCATTCAATATTTTTCAAATTTTATCCAAGTTCATAAGCATTTAATCTTATTCACAATATGATGCTATAAATAATCATAAATAATATAAACATAAATTGTTAAAGCAATATTGTGAAAAGGGAACCAAAAAAAAAAATTACAAAATTGGGTAAAATTCAATTTTGTCCTAGGATCAAATTTAATATTTAATTGGGTAAAATACCTCATGAAATAACCCATAAAAATATGAAACTAATAACAAACCAAAATCGGAGCAAGTTCAAATCTCACTTGTTGTTTGTTTATTGGGGAATTGTCCAAAAAACAAATAAACCTATTAATTTCGCAGCTTGCCATATACAACAATCAAATAAATAAATAAAATTCGTGATACCCCATGGAATCAAAGTGGTCATCATCTGCTCTGAAGCAAGGATATGACAACCTTGTAGAGTGTTCGTGTGTCAGACAAGTGGACACGAGGACACGCGCCGGACACGGATACGTGTTTGATACGCCACATGGGGTATCGTTGACCAAATAGAAGGCCAAAGACTTTGGATATAGCTCGAACATGGTGGAGACACGGCTTAGATAGATTCTATGGGTCATTTTCTTCTTTGGGCTTAAAAAAACCCTAACTTTGGCTTTTGCTATTCTTCCTCAAAGAGTAAAAGACACGATTCTTTCTCAAAAACACAAAAACCACACCCAAGAAACTTGATTGGTCGACTAAGAAGTGAGAGTGAGTGATGACGCTAGAGATCGAAGCCGAAGATCGACATGTCGGAGAAAAGGTGTGCTAAGTTCTTATTTTTTCTTTTTTCTTTTTTTTTTCAGGCAATGATCGATTAATTTCTAGGGCTTTTTTTTTTTCTTTCACCAACAAAAGATTGCATTTTTTTCTCTCATGAAAACACAAAAAGAAGTCTTTGTGAACTCATCAGTCATCACTTAAAGGAAATCGTGATCTCATCTCATCACCCAAAAAAAAGCGAAAAAATAAATTCAAATTAAGGCTATGAACTCATCACTCATCACACAAAGAAGAAAGAAGAAGAAAGAAAAAAATAAGAGAGGGAATAAGAGAGGAAGGGGGGAGGGGATGCGTACCTTAGGGCAGGGGAGTAAATCACGGGGCGTGCTGTTGTAGGATGAAAATCCGTTGGAGAAATTTCGTAATTTTCTGGTTGGGAATTCTGAAATTTCATGGAGGGACTTATTCCAACCTGCATGGGGAACCCAGAAATAATGGGGAAGGGTCGGCACTGCTCCACTTCAATTCTTCTAATTCTTATGATTGTTTTATAATTTATTTTTGAATGCAAACATGCAGATTTTATGGAATTAGCCTAATTGTATGAATGGACAAAAAATTAGATTGATTGGGCTTTGAAATAATTTAGATTTAGTTAAATGCATGATTATTATTATTTTTTTATGATGCAGAATTATACAATGAGTAGTAATTTTGAGGAGCCTTCAAGTGATCAATAGAATAATCAAGATGACAACGCTCCATTATGGAGGTACGTCATGAGAGAAGCAAAAATGGGTAAAGGGGGGAGGAAATGTTGCTTTTCAATGCAATTTTTGTAGGCAAATATATAGAGGGTCATATTATAGAGTAAAGGCTCACCTGTTGAAAATTAATGGAAATGAGGCTGCATTCTTGTACCGTTAACGAATTCAAAATTGGGCCAAATGTGGCGTTGACGGAGGAAGGAACAAAGGGTGAAACAATCTAATTTAAGTTCCTTTACCCACATTAAGCGCTACAACATCTAATTTTGAGAATTCCTCTTCTAATGCTAGTGTTATTGATCCAAAAAGGAGAAAGGGATCTATTGGATCAATTGAGAAGGTATTCAATATGGGTACATGTGAAATAGTTGACAATGAGATAGCTAGGATGTTTTACACTGGGGGGTTGTCTTTTCACTTTGCTAGAAATCCTTACATATGCCGTGCTCTTTGGCGGGAAGTCAACTTCCGTGTTATACCCACCGTGCTATAATGCATTAAGAACTGGCCATTATTGCGTAAGGAGAAGAGTGGATATTGAGAATCTATTGGAACCAATCAAGAAGACTTGAATGAGAAATGAGTGTTATCTGCTAGTTGATGTATGGTCGAGTGCTCAAAGAAGACACTTATTAACATCATGACTAAGCCGTAGTAGACCAATGTTTTTGAAAGCAACCTGCGGAAGGGGGAGACTAAGGACAAACACTTTCTAGCTGATTTGTTGATTAACACTATACAAGAGCTTGGTCCTCAAAAAGTAGTTCAAGTTATAACTGATAATGCTGCAACCTGCAAAGCAACATGACACATTGTGGAAGCAAAGCCAAAGATATCTTTGGACCCCGTGTGTGGTTCATAATTTCTATCTTGCTTTGAAGTTTGAGGTGTGCACCATCAACACACCCAAGATAAGGATGATGTGATGGAACAATGTGTTGATTCTCTGGTTTTAAGTGATGCCTCTTTCATCAAGAATTTCATTATGAATTATGCAATGAGATTGTCAATGTTTAATAATCATTGCAAGTTGAAGTTACTTTCAGTGGTCAATACACGTTTAGCTTCAACTATTGTTATGCTTAAATGATTTAAGACAATTAAAAGAGGCTTGGAGCAATTATGATAAGTTAAGAATGGGAGTATAAAGAAGATGATGTAGTGAAACCTAAAGAAGTAAAGGATAAAATCCTAAATGAAGACTTTTGGATGGATGTGGATTATATTCTCAGCTTTACAGCTCCCATGTATGAGATTCGTTGATTAGTTGACACTGAGAAACCTTACCTTCACAATATTTATGAGTAGTGGGATTCGATGATCGAAAAAGTGAAGAAAGCCATTTATAAGAAAGAACATAGAAGCTTCACAGAAAATTCAAGGTATAATTATGATTTATTAGTATTTGAGTTTTGATTGAAAGTTTTAATTATATTTGAACTTATATGAATCGTTTTGTAATTATACTTGTAGGTTTTTTGATATTGTTAATGGAATCTTGGTGGAAAGATGGACTAAAAGCCACACACCTTTACATTCATTATCTCATTCCTTAAATCCAAGGTAATCTTTAGAGTTTAAATTGTAGGTTTTGATAATTTAAATATAAATGATATTCTATGATGTTTAATTTTTTATAAATTATGTCATAACTCAACTTGTAGGTATTATAATCAACAATTACTTGATGAGTCTCATGATCATGTTCCACCACATCGAGATATGGAAGTTGTAAGAGAAAGAAAAAAAAAATGTTTTGAGAGATATTTTTCAAATGAAGTTGAAAGGAGGCGAGCAAATGAGGAGTATGCTACTTTTTCTGCATGCTTGGAAGATTTTTCTAATAGTGATTCCATCAATGAAATGTGGTACATGAGTCCTATTAAATGGTGGGTTGTTCATGGAACTTCCACACCAATGCTTCTATCTATAATATTGAAATTACTAGGACAACCTTGTTCATCATCATGTTGTGAAAGAAATTGGAGCACATATAATTTCATTCACTCCATAAAGTTATAAAACAAGCCGACACCACAAAGAGCTCGAGTGACTGGATGATGTCCATAACAGCTCTTAAACTGGTCAAGGATATCTCCAAACTATAATGAAGGTGAATCTAAAATGGGATCATTGGAGGAGATGGTTTGACTCACGGATATAGAGAATGCTTGGAATTCTCGAGATTATGATCTTTTCTTTTGATGAACCCGAACCCGAGTCATTTTATTTGGATTCAAAAGGAAATGTTAGCCTTAGTTTTAGCACATTTATAAGCTTGTGTTTGAATATTTGTAAAAAACATTGCTTGGTTAAATTTCTCAGCTTTTTTATTATCTAAATTTCTTTTAAGGACACAATATTTGTAAGGATAATTATTTTTATTTTATCTATTATGTCAGGTCCTTGCCTTATCTCAGATTCGCTTAAATTTTCCATAACCCTGCTTTCCGCCATGTCATATCTTCTCGTGGCTGCATATATTATTCTGCAGCTCATTGGTCCTCTGGATTGCCATTAATGGCAATGGAATTAAAAAAAAAAAAGGATTCCATGGGATATACCATGGAATCAAAGTCTCGTATCATTATATAAATACAATTTATTTTTTTTATTATTCGCGTTCAACTATTCAAAAAAGGTTTTGATGACCTTTTATTCTAACTAATATCAAGGATTACCATACATGTCATTCAAAACATTCAAGCCTTTTTCCATAGGTAATATGTTAATAGTTGATTCATAAGGAATCAAAAGTCAATCAAAATAATGATGGATTCATAGGGAAACGTGATCACACAAGTGGAACCTTAGGTTTTATTCTTATATCGTAAATTGTGATTTATTCACATGGCTTTCTGTTTCAAACACAATCTCATTATTCCAATCCAAACTAGTCTCGAGACAAATCCAGAAACAGTAAAAACTGTAGAAACACAAGAATTATATAGAGGAAAAACAATTATGAACAAAACCCAAAAAAAGAAAAACGAAGTTGACAGTTTCAATGCCATTTAAAGTGGCTATGATACTAATTGCTAAAATTATTTTGTTAAAACCAAGAGTATTTATTGATAAAAAAACAATTGATCAATTATCAAATGACCCAATAAATACATTATAAAATAATAAATTTATTGAACAAAGAAGCATATCAATTCGTAATGTGTAGAAAAACATACTGGTGAGATTTAGAGAATGTCGTCAGTTTCCCAAACTCACGATGAGATCGCTGAAAGATAGAAACAGCATGATGTCATTTCGCCTTCAGCACCATCCCCATATGTTCTGGGAAAAATTGAGCCATCATATACAAAGCATAGCAGAACATCAATGCACGAAAGCGCGGAGCAAAGATGGCAACCACGCGTCGGCGTTACTGGCGAGCAAAACAACCCGACAAACAACCGAAGATCGCACGCACGTATTGGTCGTATCGCAATATGACGGTGTTAAACCATGATTAGCGCCGGTCATTTTAAGACACACACATCATTTTTCCGTCGATCCACGAAGAGCTGGACCAAGATTTGGTTAAGAGCGGCCAGAAACGTTACGTTTGGCTTCGATCGCAATCCGTGCACCGTCCGACGACGCTTCGAGGCGGTCAACGGTCCCCGATGCGCTCACTCCGGTCTGGTCGCAGAAACATATCGCGATTATTTGGTCGTTGTCCCGGTAATGGTTTTTCCAACGATAAAACGAATGTTCGGCGTCGCCGCGGTGCCATCAGATCTTAGATCTGATGTCCAAACAACCCCACTCCGCAGATTCTGCCTCGTGAATCTGTTACTGGAGATTTGTGTTCTCTGTTTCTTATCGAAAGAAACAAATTCTTCAACGCTTTTTCCATTGTTGAATCTGAAACCTAAAAACGTGATTGAGAAAATTTCGAAAGTTGGGTAATAATTTAAAGAAAGCTTATATAAGATAATTTGAACTTGAACTAGGACGAAATAAATTGTTTCGGGGCAAAAACGAACCCGAGTAAAGGGAGAAACGTGGCGCGACGTGAGCCACGTATCCAAAGTATAAAAAGGGGCAAATATCTCATTTGGAAGAAAAGATCTTCCATTTTTTATTTTTCAAACGTAGAGAGAGAGAGAAGGAGAGAGATAGGAAGGTTTCCTTCGGTGATTCACAGGATTTCGTCGATCGAAATTCGTCGGGCCAAGAACTAAAGTTCATCACCTCGATGATGGCTACGCATAGGCACCAAAAAGGAGAGATTTCACCAAAGATGCAAAAGAGGACATTTAGGGGAAATCAAAGTTTTCGGGTTATGAGGTGTTTTGAAGCTTCCTAACGGTGTTTCCGACGCTCCAAAAGGTAGGGATTCTTCTTATTTTGATTTTATTCCTACCTTTAGGCTGAATTGGGATTGTTTTGAAGCTGATTTTAGGCTGAGTTTAGGATATTTTTTGTGCCATGTTATGACATGTTTTGTGGCTTTAATTCAAACGGTTTTGGTGGCCGGTTTTGTGATTTTACTTGGGACGGGGTTAGGGCATGTTTAAGGAGTTGTTTTGGGTCAAAATTTGGTGTACAATAGCTACCCATATGGGCTTCAAAACTGCAGCCTCAGGTACGAAATTGCATGGGTTTTGGCACAATTGTGTAGCCCATACACCACTTTAAGCTTCCAACTTTAAATGGCCATATTTTTCTCGTCCGAACTCCGATTCGCACGTTCTTGGACTCTATGGAAAGCTCTTTGAGTCTAGCATATGACCATATGCTGGTGGATGACATTTAGTGCTCACATATTTACTGAAAAGTTGATTGTTTCACCAAGTGTTCTATTGTATTGACATGTGAAGTGAAAATGACCCCACATACTATCCAGATTTTGGGACTAATTTTCGATCATAAAAAATGGGGAAATTGTACTAGTTTCCTTCATGAAAATTGTAGCTGCATCAATTAACTTGATGTTAGGATTTTGAATCACCTAAATTGGACCTCTATAACTCGAGTTATGATCCATTTTCTGGGACTGCCACATGCTCCCTGTTTTGACCCCATACACTATCCAGATTTTAGGACTGATTTTTGGTTGGGAAAAAGAGGGAATTTGGACTAGTGTTCTGCATGGAAATTATAGCTGCATCTATAAACTTGATGTAGGCTTTTTAATCACCAAAATTAGACCTATACAACTCAAGTTATGGTCCATTTCCTAGGACTAATACAGCTTAGGCTGTTTAATGGTTTGTGTCCAGTTTTTAGGACTGTTAGGGGACTAGTTTCTGAACTGAGTTAAGAACTATTCTGTAATCTATTATGACTTGATTGTGAGGGTGTTGTTGCGTAATATGGGATGACAGTTGTATGTTAATGTTGATATATGCATGCATGATATATTAACATGAATGAAGTATTGTATGGACATTATATGCTTATTGATATAATTGTTCATAATGCATTGGTGATATGCATGAGTGGAGTTGTCCATATAGAATTCATCATATATGTGACATGTTATAGATATGAAATGGTGCATCACATCGCATATGCACGAGAAACATCGCATTTCATGGGTGTGAGTGTGTGACGCCCCAAATCCCGAGGGTTCGTTGACAACCCATCAACCCATAGAAAACCTGTGTCTCATGTCATGAGACCCATACATCAATACTCAGCAAAATCTAACTAACTATATTGCAATAGTTCAAGAGAGTTATTACATCACTCTGAACACAAACATATATTAAAATTTAGAATTCTAATACATGTTTTACAAATTTCATATCAAAGCCACAATCCGGCTTTCTTCAAAAGCGCTCTAATGAGCGTCGTTCGAACACCCCCGCATCTCTCAAATAATGTTCCCTCGACTGGGTGAGCAATGCTTAGTAGTGGAATTATCTTACATGGGTTACTCCCCACTTAAGTGTACATGTAATGACAACCAAACACACTCAAGAAAGTACATGATCCTACTTGAATGTTTACAAGATATGGATGAGAATGAGACTCACCCTTTCCCACTTCTCGAGCCCTCATTGACTCCCTCACGCATGCCTAAGCCAAATGTGAGAAAACACTATTTTCAAAACAAAAGGTTTTTGTTCTCGAAAACATACTACCGAGTTTCGGTAAAATCTATTGGACAACCCTTTGAGGCGAATTTGTTGGATAACTCTCCCGAAACACCACGGGCTCCTCCGACGTGAATTGCTAGATGTCTCCAAATCCACCTTAAAATCTTCCATTGAAATTCATTAACCATTTTCCTTTTATTTTCTTTCTTCATGTCATGCAATCACACCTATTGTTCGTGGTGCCCCCAAAGGCATATGGAATGCATTATGCCATTTCCAAACACTTCATGTTAATATATAAATCATGCATATACTAACCGAATTTTAACTCACAACATCATGTTATTTATTCATATCAATAACATCTAGATTACCTCACATGGGCTAATCAACAATCCAATTTCCAATGGCTCACACACAATTCTATTTCATATAATTCAAGCATCATGTTAACACATAAATTAGCATGCATTAACATCTCATTTTCCACACAATTCAAGCCATTCATTTTAAGCAAATTTTATGCAAATAACACATGGACATTCTTTCATTCAACACCAAATTGGGACTATTTTTAATCGCCTCAATTGAAGGCTGGGCTGTCCGTGCGCCTCACCGCTATCGATGCCCCACTTTGTGGAATCGAAATCCATGGCCATTTTTCTGCCCAACACTCAAACCATAATTATTGCATAAATTATAACACAAGCCACACAAACAGCCGTGGGCTGGTCCAAAAAACGCGGTCCCTGAAATTTCCGCACTGGGCCCAAGTTTTAGGACTGAGATCAACCGGCTCTCACGACCTCATCATCCAAAGCATTAACGGTAAAGCTCTTAAAAAGGATTAAATCAAGTAGGAGAGGGCAACCCCACTCTCTTCCTGAGTTTGTCGTAAACTCCACAAACCGGTGCTCCGCAGCTCCCACTGTGGGAGCAACTTTTCTTCTTGCTCAGAGAAAACTTACGGTCCGACTGCTTGGGACTAGAGAGAAGGTAGAACTTCTCTCTAAAAAATCCCACACTTTTCTCTCTCCTACGGTTTGCTCTTCTCCCCCCTCTCTCTTCTCCTCTCCCAACCCCTTTGGTCAAAATTAGGACAAGAGACTTGTCATCTCAATGCCACATGTCCAATTCTAAGTGGCTCATGAGTTTATACCTTATCCTCTTATCCAACCACTTTGAGATTTTCCTCTAATGGCATGATGTCATGTGTCCACCCATGACCCACACTTGAGCTCATGTTTGACTAATTTAAGACATAACACGGATACCAGGACACTAAAATAAAGCCAAGTGTCCCGCACTGTACCTCTGCCTCAAACGTAAAACTCGACTATCTCAAATTCCCACGAATTAAAGTGGTAGCTAGATTTCACGAGACACCCAACTATGAAGTCCCGTCATTATCCGGGAGATCTAGAAAATTCTGATTTTGACAGAAATTACCATTTTACCATTTTTCAAAAAATTAGGATTTTCTCAGGGTTTCACAAAGTGAATGGTTGGTAAATTGACACTGCGTTTGGTGTTTGATTAGGTGGGCTCGGTAAATGGGACAATGTCTAACATAGTCTTATAATTGATTAAAATGATAAAGAAAATATGTGCCGGGTATCAGCAAGAAGGGATAGATCCTCCCTCGGGTGAAAAGCCCATAGATTATGGTCAAACATAGCCCCCAACGGTGGAAGACCATAAAAGTGTCTGAGTTTGCGGAACCCGCGGTGAGACACCAAAAATCCGCTACCCATAAAAAGGCACATGATTTTGAAACAGATAAAATTTGTTTTGAAAATGATCATTGGATGTCATCCGGAATGACGGTTTATCACACATGGGCTTAGGCGTTGTGTGAGGGAGTCGGTGAGGACTCGGACGCGTGGTACATGATGAGTTGCATCTCATTTCATGGCATGACATGTAGGATTCCATATAGAATTGACATGTTCTTGTTGAAATGTGAATGAGAAATGTTGAGTGAACATTGCATGTGCACTTAGGTGGAGAGTAACCCTTGTAGGAGTTATCCTTACTAGGCATTGCTCACCCCGCCGTGGGACCCCTTTCTTCGTGCAATGTGTCATATACAGTAGCTAACCTCATCCTGGGACCCAGAGGAAGAAGGCCGACATGTGGCTCGATAAACTTGTAGAAAGTGCTTGGAACAACTTGTTCTAGCACGTAGTTTTGTATAAAAGAATTGTAATTAAATTCTTTGGACTATTGCCAATATAGTCGAGTTTGTAAAAATGATAAGAGGTCGTGATCGGACTCTTACGGACTGTATTTAAGTGTATTATTATCATATTTTTAACTTAAATATGGATAGATGCGTCTCGGTAAATGGGACACAACAGTGTGATATCGAGCTATACGATATCCACAAGTATTCCGCGAGTTAATGGATAATCAACGGATCCCCAGATTTTGGGGTGTCATAATTTGGTATCAAAGCTAAGGTATACGAATACCTAGGCTCGATGGGATGGGTTTAGACCATGTATTCATTGTGCAATTTTATGAATTTTTGTGTAATAATGTGTAACAAGTCAGGTGATACGTGTTACAAATCAGGGAAAATATATAACGATAGATCTCGTATAGAAAACGAAGAACACTAGGGTTAGAGAACATAACTTTAGGGTTTCGGAAAATATATGAGATTGTAGGGGTATGTGTGTAATTTCGGGGATGAATTTTTTTTTAGGGGGGAAGAATGTAAAACCCAGGTAAATTTGGATTTTTTTGAAAAATGGCAAAATAGTAAATTGCTTCTACAGTACTGGAATTTTCTAGATCTTAGATGATGAAACGGACATCACCGTTGGATTCGTCTTGCGAAATCTAGTTACCTAGGCGAATTTCGTCAAATTCCGAGACAATCAGAATTTTCACGTTTTTTGGGGCGACAAGTGCCTGTTGAAATCCAAAAACAAGATTTTTGAGAAAATTTTGAAAGTTGGGTAATACTTTAAAGAAATTTCATATAAGATAATTTGAACTTGAACCTGGATGAAATAAATTATTTCGGAGCAAAAAGGGACCCCGAGCAAAGGGGGACATGTTGCGCAATGTGAGCCACATATCCAAAGTATAAAAAGGGGCAAATATCTCATTTGGGAGAAAATATCTCCCATTTATGATTTTTCAAACGAAGAGAAAGAGAGGGAGAGAGAGAGAGGAAGGTTTCCTTCGACAATTCACAGGATTTTGTCCGTCGGAATTTGTCGAGCCAAGAATTAAAGTTCATCACCTCGACGGGGGCTATGCGTAGGCACCAAAAATGAGAGATTTTACCGAAGATTCAAAAGAGGAGATTTGGGGGAAATCAAAGTTTTCGGGTTAGAAGGTGTTTTGAAGCTTCCTAACGGTGTTTCCTACGCTCCAAAAGGTAAGGATTCTTCCTATTTTGATTTTATTCCTACCTTTGGGATGAATCGGGATTATTTTGAATCTGATTTTGGGCTGAGTTTGGGATGGTTTTTTTTCCATGTTATGGCATGTTTTGTGGCTTTAATTCGGACTGTTTTGGTGGCCGGTTTTATGGTTTTACTTAGGACGGGGTTAGGGCATGTTTAAGTAGTTATTTTGGGTCAAAATTTGGTGTACACTAGCTACCCATATGGGCTTCAAAACTGTAGCCTTAGGTACGAAATTGCGTGGATTTTGGCGCAATTGCGTAGCCCCTACACCCCTTTAAGCCTCCAACTTTAAACGACCATATTTTTCTTGTCTAAACTCCGATTCGCACATTCTTGGACTCTATAGAAAGCTCTTTGAGTCTAGAATCTAACCATATGTTGGTAGATGGCATTTGATACTCACATATTTACTGAAAAGTTGATTGTTGCACCAAGTGTTCTATTGTATTGACATGTGATGTGAAAATGACCCCACATACTATCTAGAATCTGACCATATGTTGGTAGATGGCATTTGGTACTCACATATTTACTGAAAAGTTGATTGTTGCACCAAGTGTTCTATTGTATTGACATGTGATGTGAAAATGACCCCACACATACTGCCTGTGATTTTGGGACCGATGACCGTGAAAATGGGGGAAATTGTACTAGTTTCCTTCATGGAAATTGTAGTTGCATTAGTGAACTTAATGTTAGGATTTTGAATCACCCAAATTTGACCTCTATAACTTGAGTTATGGTCCATTTTTCAGGACTGCCATAGGTTGCCCTATTTTGACCCCATACACTATCCAGATTTCGAGATTGATTTCTAATTGGGAAAAATAGGGAATTTGGACTAGTGTTCTGCATGGAAATTATATCCGCATCTATAAACTTGATGTAGGCTTTTGAATCACCCAAATTAGACATGTATAGCTCAAGTTATGGTCTATTTCTTGGGACTGCTATAGCTTAGGCTATTTAATGGTTTGTGTCTAGTTGATTGTTAAAGATTCAGTTTCAACCTTGGTTCTAACCATGCGGGTTTACTATGGCTTGATTGTAAGGGTGTTGTTGCATAATAAGGGATGACACGTTTTATGTTGATGTTGATATATGCATGCATGATATATTGACATGAATAAAGTATTGTATGGACATTATATGCTTATTGATATAATTGTTCATGATGCATCGGGTGATGCATGAGCAAGTTGCTCATATAACATTCCATCATATGTGATACCCAGATAGATTCTATGGTACATCACATTGCATATGCACTGGAAACATCGCATTCATGGGTGTGAGTACATGGTTGGTAAATTGACATTGGGCGTTTGGTGTCGATTAGGCGGGTTTCAGAATGGGACAACCGTCCAACGAAATGTAAATGATTGATTAAAATGGTAAAGAAAATATATGCTAGGTATTAGCAAGAAGAGATAGATCCTCCATCGGGTGAAAAGATCGCCAATTATGGTCAAACATAATCCCAAACGGTGAAAGGCCGTAAAAGATTCTGGGTTTGCGGAGCCTGTGGTGAGACACCAAAAATCCTTTACCCACAAAAAGTAGCATGATTTTGAAATAGATAAAATTTGTTTTGAAAATTATCATTGGATGTCATCCGAAATGTGACTCCATCACACGGGCTATGTTGTGTGCGGAGCTCACGAGGACTCTGCACGTATATGATGAGTCGTGATCTCATTTCACGGCATCCATGTGGGATTCCATATAGAATTGACATGTTCTTGTTGGAATGTGAATGAGAAATGTTGAGTAAACATTGCATGTGCACTTAGGTGGGGAGTAACCCTTGTAGGAGTTATCCTTACTAAGCATTGCTCACCCCGCCGTGGGACCCCCTTTCAGGTACAGGTCATATATAGGCAGCTAACCCTCATCCGGGACCGCAGGTGTGAAGAAGGCTGACATGTGGCCTTGATAAATCCTTTTGTAGAAAGTGCTTGGAACAACTTGTTCTAGCACGTAATTTTGTATAAAAGAATTGTAATTAAATTTTTTGGACTATTGCCAATATAGTCGAGTTTGTAAAAATGATAAGAGAGTCGTGATAGGACTCTTACGGACTGTATTTAAGTATATTATTCTCATATTTTTAACTTAAAGAAGGATAATGGGTCCCTGCAGGATATCGAAGCACGATATCCAATGTGTGCATGGGAGTCGATATGATCAGTATTCGAATTTTTTGAGGTGTCGCGGTTTCACCACATCATGATTATAAAGGTCGCCAGAAGGTCTATTGATATATCTAAACCTAGCCTCCAAGCCCAGTCAAAATTGTGAGGTCCCATAAGTGAAACCACCTTAAGAGTTGATGGTAAGCAAAGAACACATACGATTTATTACTTCTTGGGAGCATCTCCAACTGTGTCTGGCCTTCAACTCCATCTCCATCAATGGGGACTTAATCTCAAAACCTAAACCGAAGCTGAGATGTGAATAGTAAGACATTATTCATCAATTTTCTATTTTTTCAATAATAAAAAAGTGAAAAAGTAAACTACAAAGTACTATTCTTTGATTTTTTATAATATTCAGATATGTAAATAGTGATTTGAAGATGAATTTAGAAACTATTAGTTGGAGTTGGAGTTGGAAGTGAAAAAAGTGGGCCCATCATCTCCAACTATAGAGGATATGCCAATTTGGAGATAAAAATAGAGATTTGTGGTTGGAGATGCTCTTAAAAGTTATTATTTTCTTTTTCTTTTAATTTTTTTTAAATTAAATTTATTTATTTTGAAAATTGAAAATCATTTTATTAAAAATAACATGTTTTAAATTAAATTTATCAAAAATAAATCCAATCACATATTTATTTATACTATTAATATTTAAATAGCTTAATGATAATCATTAGGAAAATTATTAAAAATATGAGGCTAAAGGTTTACGTAAACCAAATATTTACTACTTTCTACTAAGATCTTGTGCGGTATTTAGACAACTTTTTGACTCAAGCTGCTAACTCAGCCTTTCTCATGGCCTAGCTTGCCTTGCTAAGCACTGACACTGTGACGGCTCGCGTCGCTGTACCCGACCCAACTCGTAGGTCGAACCCGAACCCAGGGACGCAATCCTCACTTTTTTTTTTTTTTGAATCAATTTGAATAATCCAAATACAATTACTTTTTCAAACACAGTTCAAATACTAAATGAAAAAATATATATGTAAATACCACTTTAACATAAAGGGGGCCCATCATTTGATCACAAAACTCTTTTTTTCATTCGAGGTGGCATTTCATGGCCATTTGGTTTATTTCCCACCTTTATACAATGCATCACATACTAAATAAGTTAATATCTAAAGAATATTTATAAAACGTAATCGTAGTTCAATTCTTTTCTTTATAATGTTTGTACAAATGAGTCGACACTTCATATATACATGTGGACGGAGTTTACTTATCCTTCGTAGACTCGACGATGACTCGATTCACCGCAACCCCCACATCTTACTTGTTCACTTAAGACTAAGGACGATAAAAAGTTAAGAACGCGCTAAAGATTAATACTTAAGGTTTCATATAGTACTCTTTCATTTCGCTACCAAATCATGCAATTTTCTAAACCATGCTTGAATATTTTTGAATGATCAATGCAATACAATACATATATTCATTTCATATACATTCATTTACAAATGACTGATCATTCCAAATGAGGCACTTCATATGGCCAACTATCCAAAACACAACCATGCATTTCACACTTTTCTTGATTATTTCACTTGCTCTAAACTAATTTAACCTATGCTCTGCGCATAGATAACGGAATCACCCACGGTCCCTAGGTTGGTGTGTCAAGATAAAAACATTTTTGTTTTATAACACGATTCGCTCCCGCTAGTTGCCGACCGGTTATTAAAAATCACCGCGAACACCACGATATCGTTCCGCTGGCTACGACATTGAGCGGACACGATCATTATGTTCTGCTCGCAAAGATCGGCGACTTGACCCTATTAGTATACCACTTATCCTCAACCCCGACCTGGAAGGTTAACTTTTTATTAAGGGCGTTCAAAACTATTCAGGCAAAAATACGTAAGATAGTATGCGTAATATTTATACAAACAATTCACAATTTTTCATATGCAAATCATTTCACAATCAATTGCCTCAAATCAATTAAAACAAATCAATATGCTTTCTCTTATAAATCATTTCAGCAATTCAAATCATTTTGTAATCATTCAAACCCTTTGGAATTAGAGAGAGAGAAATGGGAAACATACCAAAAAGATTGCCGTCCTTCGATTCCTGTCCTAGGAATCTCGACCTTAACTCAGGCTTTTCTCCTCGTTAGCCTCTAATCCATCACAAATGACAATCATATATTAATTGGGTATTCTAAGGTTTCTATTTAGGTCTTATTTCTACCCGAATTTCCTTCCAAGATATCGTCTTTCATTTTTCTCCATTTCCTCATCCTTAGACATTCTTATCATTCTTTTTAGGCATTGATATGCCTCATTTTGATGAATTTTCTGGGTTCAAAGGGATCCAAATTTGGATACACTTATTTCAGGGAGATTTTTTCTCTTAGAAGTCTAGTTTATCCAGAAATTTGAATACTCAATTTGGATGAGTGATGACCAAGTTATGGCCTAAATACAGAAACTACTCAAAACACCAAAACTATATCAAAATTAAACAGAATTGACCCGAAAACAGAGCCTCACTTTGATGAATTTTCTGGGTTCAATATAGTCCAAATTTGAATACACTTATTTAAGGGAGACTTTTTCTCCTAAAAGTCTAGTTTGCTCAAAAATTTGAATAACTCAATTCGGATGAGTTATGGCCAAAACAAAAATATGGGTTTTGGGAAAATTTTGACAGCATCTCTCCTAAAAACCTAACATTTCTTTTATACAAAAATTCCTCATTTGAGGACCACAACCAATCAAACAACCAAAAACAACTTAGAGCAACCAATAAAAAGCCTTTTATTCAAATTTGGGGTTTTCTCCAGCGAGCAAAAATAAGTGGGGTTTTGGTTTGCCCACCTCAAATTTCTTTCAATCTTCTTAATCTTCTTCTTTCTCTTTTTGATCACCTAAATCTTTGATCCTATGGAGGAAAATCACCCAGTTCTTTTCTTCTTTATCTTAGTGCCATTCTAGAAATTCAATTTACGGAAAAATGACAAGGCGTAATTTCGGTTAAAGAGCTAAAATTTATTCTCTAGATCTCGGATGATGAAAGCGGTTCCATAGTTGGAATTGTCTCATGAAATCTAGTTACCACGTCAATTCGTCTAATTAAGAGGCAGTAGGAATTTGCACATGTTTTTCGAGGCATCAGGTTCAGTCACGAGAGCTTGACTTAATGATGTAATAAGAAATCACTTTATAACATCTCTGCTTATATTCACACTGAGATTATGAGTAGAGATGATAAAATGGGCCAGTAGAGATAGTACAAATGTCGAAAATCAAGCAGGGACATAATGGTCATTATTTAAGTGTACTTAAATTTGAAAAGACAAAAGAGGAGTAGTGCCGTCTCCTACCTATGAAGAAAGTAAGCGCGTGAAAAGGAAATTAGATACGTGGCTCAAATTTGTTATTTTTAGTGAGAGAATATCTAACTTTCTGCAGATTCTGACGATGACAATTAAATCCTTCGGGCCAAGAAGGAAGGCACTCTGTGGAGAGGCCTCTGGTGGACTCGGTTTTAGGAGTTTCGATAAACTCAGAGAAGGTAAAGATTTATCTGCCCCGGATTTTACACTTTATTAAGTGTTTTATAATGTTTAGGTTGGCTTGAGGCCTTGGGCAGTAGTTTGGTCGATCCCAAAACTTGGGACCGGGTGTTAATTTATTGAACCCAATATGCGATCCGTAACCGTGAGGGGCTGTTTGGGTTATTAATAGCATAAATTATCTTTCATCGTATTATGATGTGCATAGGAAATGAAAATGGCCGTGAAATTTGGGTTCACAAAGTAAACCGATGATTGGTGAAATTTATGGGCCCAAATACCACGATCAGAGTAGGTGTGTAGGAAATTCCCAGATTTATTTCATAAATATATAAATAAATCTTATCATTGATAATATAGAGAGCGAAATGGCTTGAATTGTGTGTGGAAAATGTAATGTGGTCGTGAGCCAAGCTTGTTAGCAATTTCAGCATTCCCAGGGAATAGTATTCACAAAATAATTTTATGAAATGTGTGTTTAGTTGAGTAATTCAAATTCAATTGCTCGTATTGAATAATTAGCCTAAGAAACTAGTACGGTGTAATGGATTGTGAAATTACATAACATGTTTGTGTGATTAAATTATATAAATGTATATCACTTATTACTATATATATTCGCATGTGTTATATGAATTGTATTGGAATTAGCATCATGCATTCCATATGCGTTGGGGCACCCTAGAACAATAGGAGTGAGTGCAGGAGGCGATTCTTGAGAGAATGGTTTCGGAGGGTTGACTAAAAATAATAATTATTAGAGGGTCGTCCATATAAAATATCAATCGTGAGTCATTGATTGATATGGGAGTATCTACTAAATAAATTTTGTCGAACGGTCCACTGGGTTGTCCACAAATATAAACAAATATCTTTGTTTTGAAAAAATAATGTTTCTCATGCGTGGCCTAGGCAGAGTGTGAGGAGTCGATGAGGACTCGGGGGTATGAGTTGATCGGGTAAACATTCAAATGCAGGATCACGCATTTACTTGAATGTATGTTTTCATTGTGGAACATTGCACGCCTTATGCACTTAGGTGAGTAACCCATTTAGGGTGATTCCATTGCGGGCGATAACTCATCTGTCGAGGAACATTTTTTAGTCTGGGGCGCTCGAGAGGGACGGCTCTTCTTAGAGGCAGATTTAGAAGAATGGGTTGTGGCTTTGAGTATTATGATGTATGACATGTATTGAATTCAAATTTAATTTTATATGTTACAAGTATTTTCTAACTCTTGTGAAACTATTGCATATAGTTGGGGATATGTTGGTTGGTATGATGATACGGGGGCCCAGTGGCCATTATTCTTCTAATTTGGTGCACATGTGGTGGATTGGATGTGTTGGGGTACAGTTGCTAGGGGTAGAGTTCCCCGGGTACAAAGGGGACTACTTTGGGTTTTCGTGGTCTTCGGGTCACGGCATTCACGAGGTTTCCCTCAGGTTGTGGTGATCAACGGACCCCGAGGATTTGGGGGCGTCACACGTGGTGTGCCCTAGCTCTCCTCTCCCCTTTGCCTAAAATGTGGGTTATGGCATTTAAAGACCAAAAATTCGTCTTTTGTCCATTACATGACTAAGGCCATGTTTGGCTACACATTAATTCATCATTTCTATTTGTTTTCCATTTTAAACCTTCATTTCACTTTCATTTTCAATACACTTTATCACATTTTCATTTTGGCATTTACGCTGTTTATAATGTTGGTCCTCATTTGACATTTTTACCAAATTTATTTGACTCCTGTATAATTTCAGGGTTTTTATCATTTTTCATTTTTAGCAATTTAAACGCCGGAAAAATACAATTTAATTTATTTTATACCCTAAACATGTTATAAAATTGTTAGGGTATTTTCTGGGCGTTACAACTCTCCCCTCCTTAAAAGAATTTCATCCTCGAAAATACCTTCATTGAACAGTTGAGGGTATTGTTGCCGCATAGCTTCTTCACTTTCCCATGTGGCTTCCTCGGTCTTGTGGTTTCTCCACAACACTTTTACCAATGGGATTCGCTTTTTCCGCAACTCTTTCACTTCTCGACCAAGATCTCTATTGAAACCACTCTTCATCCCATCAAGTCAGTCTAAGCTTAATCGTCTTCGAAGAGACTAAATGCAATGGGTCTAACTTGTACCTCCTCAACATTGACACATGGATAACATTATGAATTTTTTCCAACTCTAGAGGTAAAGCTAATCTATATGCCACTGGACCAATTTCTCTATCACCTCATATGGCCCAATGAATCTAGGGCTCAACTTGCCATTTTTCCCAAATATCATTACCTTCTTCCAAGGCGATACTTTCAAAAACACTTTTTTGCCGATCTCATATCAAATATCATTTCTTCTCATGTCGGCGTAGGATTTTTGTCTATCCGTGACCACTTTCAATCTTTCTCTAATCATTTTCACTTTTTCCTCGGTTTCTTGAATCAAATCGGGGCCAATTATCTTCTTCTCGCTTAACTCAATCCAACACATTGGTGTTTTGCAGTTTCTTCCATAGAGAGCCTCATAAAAGTGTTAATACTCAAGCCCAGGACTATTGTTATACAAATTCAGCTAGGTGTCCAGCTACCCTCATGAGTCGATCACTGACTTCTCGACATATCTTCAGCCTTGGATCACTCTTTCCGATTGTCCATCCATCTGCGAGTGGAATGCTATGCTGAAATTTAGTTGAGTGCCCAAAGCCTCTTGCAACTTTTCCCAAAATCTCAAGGTAAACCTCGGATTTCTATATGAAATGATCAATATTGGAATCCCATGTAACTGAACTATTTCCCTTATGTAAAGCTCTGCTAGCTTGTCAAGTGAATAGTCGGTTCTCACTGGTAGGAAGTGAGCCGACTTAGTCAATCGGTCTACGCGACCCAAAGGTTATGCTTTCTTCTGTCACTAGTAACGACCACCAAAATCCCGGTTGTGATTCGGTCCCATTTCGCTTTCAGTATTTTAATAGGTTCTGATATCAGGAAGGAACTTGATGTTAGCCTTCGCACGACACACCATACATGGTTACAAATTTACGTTACATCTCTTTCATTCAGTCACCCGATTATGAAGTCTTTAAATCGATACATTTTGTGTCACAGGGATGGATAGCAAAATCCGGTGTGCCTCTTTAGGTATGAATTTCTTCAATTCATCATCAAACGAATTTTAAACCCGATCTCTATAAATACAAAGAATCCATCCTCTTTTCTTTGTAAGCTCAGTTTCTTTCCCACTATATTCTTATTCTGATTGTAGCAATTTTCTCATCATTATTTTGTACCTCCCAGCACTTTCGATTTAACAAATACGGTTTTGCTATCAGTGCGCGCTATTGCCTTGTCGTCGATAATGACAAATGAGCATTCAACGCTCGGCGTTTGCAGCGACTCTACTCAGAGCATCTGCTACTACATTGGCCTTCTCGGGATGATAATCGATCACACAATCATAATCTTTGATCAATTCCATCCATCTACGTTGTCTTAAGTTAAGCTCTCTTTGCAAGGGCAAATACTTAAGACTTTTGTGATCGGTGTAGATGAAACAGTTTTCTCCATAAAGATAGTGTCTCCATATTTTCAATGTGAACACAATGGCGGCCAATTCCAAATCATGCGTAGGGTAGTTCTTTTCATGCGGCTTCAACTGTCTTAAAGCATAAGCTACCACTTTACCCTCTTGCATAAGGACACATCCAAGTCCATTTAATGAAGCATCACTAAAAATCACGTAGTCTTTATCGTAGGTCGGCTAAGTAAGAACCGATTCCTCGGTTAAGAATGCTTTCAACTTTTCAAAGCTAGCTTGACACTTTTCACTCCACTCAAATCTCACATTCTTTTGGAGCAATCTTGTCATCGAGGCCGCAGTCATCGAAAACCCCTTAACGAACCTTCTGTAGTAACCTACCAATCCTAGGAAACTACGCACTTCCGTGACATTTCTCGATGGTTTTCATTCAATAATCACCTCTATCTTCTTTGGATCCACTCGAATTCCTTATTTTGATATAATGTGTCTAAGAAATGACACTTCTCTAAACCAAAATTCACATTTGCTCAGTTTTGCATATAACTGTTCCTTTCTCAAGGTTTCTAACACTACCCGAAGGTGTGTATCATGATCTTCTTGATCCTTTGAATACACTAGGATTTCATCTATAAACACCACGACAAACTGATCTACATATGGTCGGAAAACATGATTCATTGAGTCCATGAAAACCGCCGGTGCATTTGTCAACCCAAACGGCATTACAAGGAACTCATAATGTCCATACCGTGTTCTAAACGTCGTCTTATACACATCCGCATCCTTAATCCTTAACTGATGATACCCAGATCGCAAGTCAATCTTCGAAAAGACACTTGCACCTTTCAACTTGTCGAACAAGTCATCTATCCTGGGTAACGGATATTTGTTCTTCACTATCATCTAATTCAGTTGCTTATAGTCAACACACAACCTAAGTGTACCATCTTTCTTCTTAACAAAGAGCATTGGAGCTCCCCATGGTTATACACTCAGACGAATAAATCCCTTATCTAACAACTCTTACAACTGAAGCTTCAATTATTTTAACTCCACTGGAGCCATTCTATACGGTGTAATTGATGCCGGAGTGACACTTGAAACAACATCAATTGCAAACTCAATCTCTCCCTGTGGAGGCAACCTTGACAATTCCTCCGAAAACACATCCGGATAATCACAAATTGTAGGGATGTCTGATAAACTAGTTTTTTGTATCTATCACATACGCCAAGTAGGCTTCACACCCCTTTCGAACCATCGTTCTAGCAATAGCAACGGATATCACATTAGAGAGGTGGTTTCAACCTCTCGTCAATAAAAGTCACTTCCTCGCCACTCGGTGTCCTTAAGGTCCCTCTCTTCATTCTACAATAAACTACCATTTGGTGTCGGGACAACCAATCCATTCCCAATATCATATCAAACTCTCTAAATGATAACTCGATCAAATCTCCCGGAAACTCATACTCTTGTATTATGATAGGGCAATCTATGTAAACTCTATTCACAATGACACTATGCCCAAGTGGATTTGTCACCAAAATGTCATACTCAGTTTTACTATTCGATAAACTACCTAAACTCGGAATGGTGGTACAAATATAAGAGTGGGTTGAACCTAGATCTATCAATGCATGTACAATAGTCTCAAAGATATAGAAACTACCAACTATCACATCCGGTGCATCTTTCTCTTCCATTGCCTTCATTGTATACCTTGGCTGGAGCACGAGCATCCTGTCTACCCATAATTTGTGTCACTTGGCCTCAGACTCTATGGTGCAACACTCTCATTGGCCCTTATTGCTCTTTGTAATCGTCAAACCGTACTTCTAGTTCGGGTGCTGTGAACGAACGAGCTCTAGGACAATCTTTCACTTTATGCTCATTGGATCCACATACCAAATAAGCATCTGTCAATCTCAAACACTCTCCTTTATGTTTCCTCCCACAAAGTGTGCAATAAGGAAGAGTTGGTCCTCTTGACGAACCTCTTAGTGCACTAGAAACTCCGATGGTGCCTGCAGATAATTAGTCTTACTACCTGCAGGGGCCCCGAGCGATCCCCTAAGCTTACAGGCTGATTAGGAACCCTATGGTCCTCTCGAATTTTCTTACTCCTGCTGATAAGAACTCGACCGCCCAGGCTTCACCTCGTCTTCTTTCTTTTCTTTCATACTCTTCTTTCTTTACTCTTTCAACATTTAGAGCACATGTCACAATTTTAGAAAAGTCATCATGGAAAAATCCTATGACATGGGCCCGAATATGGTCATTGAGGCCATCTTCAAACTTACGGCATTTCTTTTCCTCAATCACTAGCATCTCGGGAGCATACTTGCTCAACCTGGTGAATTCTCTCTAATACTCAGTCACACTCATCTGTCTTTGTTTCAACTTATGAAACTCTCGTCTCATATTGCTCATATAAATACGACCCACTTATTGTTTCCTGAATTCCGCCAGGAAGAACTCCCATGTAACACTCTCTGGTGGTGCAGTCCTAGTCACGGAAACCCACCATTGATAAGCTTCATCCTGTAGAAGTGAGATCGCACACTCTAAATTCTCCTCTGGTGTGCAATGCATTTGCCGCAGCATTCTTTCAGCTCTTTTCTAATCCACAATTTTCCGCCATGGAAGGCTCATCATCTTTCTTCCCAAGGAAAGTATGGGTTGATATTTTTTCATTCTCTCTACGGTCAATCGCTGAGAACAATCGCAACTAGTTGTGTCAGCTTTTGCAAGGCTTCTCGAGCTATCTGGTCGAGGATATCCATAAGATTTCCTACCGCTGACTCGTCACTAATCGATGGAGCATGGGACGCTTGCCCACCTTCCACACTAGCAGGGCTATTTGGGCGACTTCCTGAGTCACCTCTGACCCTATGGGGTCCTGAACCATCCATGCTTACCTATTAAGACCGACAAGATCCGCATCAGAGTCACGTCATCCTTTATATGCAAATGCAATGCATGTCATTAACAATTTCAAAAATCATTTTTTAGAATCGCCTAAACCTAGGCTCTGATACCACTAAAAATGTGACAACTCCGCACCATTGCATTCGAATCTCGACCTGCAGGCCAACTGACCTCGGACGTGGTCCTCACTTTTTTTTTTTTTTTTTTTTTGAATCATTTCAAATAATCCAAATACAATTACTTTTCCAAACACATTTCAAATACTCAATGAAATTATATATACATAAATACCACTTTAACATAAAGGGGGCCCATTATTTGATCACAAAACTTTTTTTTGTCATTCGATGTGGCATTTCATGCCCATTTGGTCCATTTCCCACCTTTATACAATGCGGCATTATTAACCGTTTTCAATTCCAAATATTTACAAAACATAATCAGAGTTCAATTTTCATATTAGTGTTTGTACAAAATAAGTCGAATAATTTCATGTATGCATGTGACGGAGCTTTATTTTCATCTCTCCCATGTGACTCCGACGATGACTCGATCATGTCTATTTCTTTGTACATGTTCACTAAGACTGTACAGATGATGTAAAGAACGCTATACATTTTCATGCTTAGTGGTTTTATATAGTACTCTATTCTATTTCAGTTTAAGTCAAATCATGCAATATTTCTAAACCATGTTTTGAATATTTTTGAATGATCAATGCAATACAATACAAATATTCATTTCATATACATTCATTTACAGTTTATTGATCATTCCAAATATGCACTTTCATATGCAATAAATCCTTCAAAACACAAATCATGCATTTCACACTTGTTTATCATTTCACTGCCCCTTAAAAAAACGAATTTAACTCTATGCTTTCTACGGATAACTAATCAATCGTGATATGGTCTTGCTGGGCTGCAAGCTAGTATAAAAACATTTTGTTTTATAACACAATACAGTCCCGTTGTGCTGCTAACTAGTTATTAAAAATCAATTCGTGAACACTACCAATACCGGTCCCGTCGGGAAGTTACTGCACGGACGAGTGAGTCATCATTTCGTCTGCTCGCAGCGATCGCTTAATTTGACCTTTATTAGCATATCATTCTATCCTCAACCTCGAATTTAACTAAGCACATTCTATTAAGGGCGTTCAAATCATTCATATAGAAAAATACTAAAATGTATGCACATTTATACAAAACAATTCATTTTCAATACTATGCAATTTTTCATATGCAAATCATTTCACAATCAATTGCCTTGAATCAATTAAAACAAATCAATATGTTTTTTCTTATAAATCATTTCAGCAATTCAAATCATTTTGTAATCATTCAAACACTTTGGAATTAGAGAGAGAGAAGTGGGGAACAAACCAAAAAGATTGTCGTCTTTCGATTCCTGTCCTCAGAATCTCGACTCAACCTGTAGTTTTTCTCCCTCGCGCTTCCTAATCCATCACAAACGATAATCATATATTAGTCGGGTATTCTAAGGTTTCTATTTAGATTCTATTTCTACCCGACTTTCTACATTGTTCCTTTCATTTTTCTTCATTTCCTCATCCTTAGACATTCTTATCATTCTTTTTAGGCATTGATATGCCTTATTTTGACGAATTTTCTGGGTTCAATGAGATCCAAATTTTGATACACTTATTTCAGAGAGATTTTTTCTCCTGTAAATCTAGTTTATCCAGAAATTTGAATTACTCAATTCGGATGAGTGATGACCAAGTTATAACCTAAATATAGAAACTGCTCCAAACACCAAAACTGTATCAAAACTTAACAAAATTGACCCGAAAACAAAGCCTCACTTTGATGAATTTTCTGGGTTCAATAGAGTCCAAATTTGGATACGCTTATTTCAGAGAGATTTTTTTTCCTGTGTTTCATTACTCAAAATTTGAATCACTCAATTCGGAGAGGATGACACCAAAATTGGTAATACGTTTTCGAAAATTTTGACAGCATTTTCCCTAAAAACCAAACATTTCCTTTATACAAAAATTCCTCATTTGAGTACCACAACCAATCAAACAACCAAAAACAACTTAGAGAAACCAATAAAAACACTTTTATTCAAATTTGGGGTTTTTTCCAACTCAAACACAAGAAAATGAGGGTTAGGGTTTGGTTTACTTACTTTAAATATCTTTTAATCTTCTTAATCTTTTTATTTCTCTTTTTGATCACCTAAATCTTTTATCCTATAGAGGAAAATCACCAAGTTCTTCTCTTCTTCCTAAACCGTAGTGTGCCCTAGCTCTCCTCTTCCTTTTGCCTAAAATGTGGGTTATAGCATTCAAAGACCAAAAATTGGTCTTTTGTCCATTACATGACTAAGGCCATGTTTGGCTACACACTAATTCAACATTTCTTATTTTTTCCATTTTAAAGTTTCATTTCACTTTTATTTTCAATACACTTTATTACATTTTCATTTTGGCATTTACACTTCTCATTTATGATCATTGCGTTATCATTTGACATTTTTACCAAATTTATCCGATTCCTATATAATTTTCGGGTTTTTATCATTTTTCGTTTTTAGCAATTTAAACCCGAAAAAATACAATTTAATTTTTTTTATACCCTAAACATGTTATAAAACTGTTATGGTATTTTCAAGGCATTACAAACACCCTAGCTTGGAAGCTAAAAACACAAAAGAGAACTATTGAAGAATGGAATTAAACTCTTATTGATGGAAGAACTCTTTACGATACATTGGAAGCTCTCAACTCTTGATGGGTTGGATGGTTGCCTTGGCCAAATGAGGGGCTCCTATGTTTATAGGCACCTTAGGAATTCTCTAGAACCTTTGTTGGTTCATTATAATTCAAGAATGTTCTAAACTACTCACTATGTACAACCATATACAAGAGATCCATGGAAGACTCTAATAACTCTCTCATATTTCATACCTCTCCATAGTCTTCCACTTATGTGTGAACTCTTCTAGGATGTTCTAGAATCTTCTACACAAAAGTAGCATTTTTTTTTTTGGCTTTTTTGCTTAAAGGTAAATAGGTTTCATCATTTAGTTAGTTTGTTTTTCAACTTTTTCATGATTTATTATTGAAATTTCTAAAAAAAATTCTAAATAGAAAAAGTCATCTTCCAAAATAGAAAACACTACCCTTACCCAAAAAGGAGAGCTAGCAACACTACCCAATGTTAAAAAACAAACACTTTAATATTTAATACTATTAAGTACTATTTATCATTAAACTAAAAAAAGTTATATTTATCATTAAGTTAAAAAAAAAAAAAACAAACGCTACCTAAGCTTATTTACAAGTATTTTCAAGATTTTTTTAGAATACTCAAGGAGACTCTCCTAACTTCTCAAGTCTTACACATATGTAGAAGAGTGTGGACTTTTCTAAAACCTTTTAAAAGTTTTCAAACTTTTGTAATCAATGAGGTCCGCATAAGTCTTTTAGATTCTTTTCTTCTCCTTAAATAAAGCCTTTAAGGGGCTTATTTATATCCATAGAGGGAACCTTTTCACACGAGGGTGTGTCTAAGAGAATAAGGACATGGCAATTGACTATCTATTTCAGATAAAAGAGTTATGTTTAGTAGAAAATTTATTTTTTACAATTCAGTATTGTTAAGAGAATTAATTTTTATGTATGCGTTTATACAACAAAAGTACGGTAAAGCTTAATATTATTTAAAATATTTTAAATTGTTAAATTGTATATATATATTCTTACAAATTATAATTAGAAAAAAGATATTGAGCAACAAAGAATATCTTGAAGTAATAAAAAAATCCTAGATGTATAAAAAAAAATGCAAAGGGGACAAATTAGATACAGCCAAAAATAATATAACTAATGTATTAAAATTGAGGGAGAAATATTGCTTTTTTTTGTATAACAGACGATGCCGGCATGATGCTCTGAAGTTAACAGTTGAACGGTCTTGAAGGGATTTCAATAAGTGATCATTGGGGAACAAATCCAAGACCAAATCAATTGAATTACCCTTCAGAGTTGGGAAGAAATATTGGCTACCGAGACTCATAGGGACTTGAATTGATGATCATTAGAAAAATAACTCAAGGTCAGACCAATTGGAATACCCTTAAGGGTTAACAAGAAATACTGGTAAATACAAACTTAGGAAAATTCCAAATCAACGATGGCATTAACCTCTGGAAATGTTTGAGTTAATAATGTTTAGTGATGGAGCCATCATGTAAATGGCACACCTCGATATCAATAGGGCCTCCATACAAAAAATGTAAATTTATAACTATAAATATTTTTTTATGAAATAAGATTATAAATTTATTCATAATTATAAATAATATGAAATATTATAAATTTATAAAATTTATTTACGGTTATACGATAGAATATGAAAATTTTACCACCATAAAAAATAATATATAAAACAAATAATATTTTTATGATTATAAATAATCTTATTTTTTATTTATGGTTATAACCTTAAATAAATTTTTTATTTATGAAATTATAAATAACCATAAATATGATATTTATTTCATAAATTTATAATTACTATTACAAAAAAAAAAAAACCATAAAAGTTTCATGAATTTATTTATTTATGAAATAATATTATTTATGGTTAAATATTATTTATATAAATTTTTATATATAACAATAAATTTCAGATATATTTTTATTTATGGTTATAAATTTTTATAATATCATATTAGTTTTTTTTTGTTTTTTTATCCTTTTTCTATATATAACTTTTTTTTATTTCTCCCTCTTGTATATAAATAGGCTTAAGTGTACGAGGAGACAGTACTTCAACCAAACTCAAAAACATAAAGCAGATAAAGAGACATAGAGAAGATGACGAGCATGACCATGAAAATGCCTAGAGATCAGCCGCCGCCGGCGGCGGCGGCGGCGGCCGTGTCTCGTAATAGCAGATATGCATTGCCTAAAGACAATGGCACAGACTCTTTTCTCCTTCTCTCAAAGTAAGTTTGCTTTCTTCCCAATTAACAGCATCAAAATTAAACTCTTACAGCCCAATTTAATTATGACTGATTGGATTTGAAACTTTGAAACAGAGGAGATCCAATGGGGTTCAAACCTTTCTGGGGAAGCGTGGGTGACCAATGTAAGGTGACGTTCGAGAGCTGTGATTTTATGAGTTACCTGACTGATGTTGGAAATGTTTGCTGGTTTCTTGAGAAGGATCTGGAAGACGCAGTCAGACAGTTACATCGTACGGTTGGGAATGCAGTAACGGATGATCGGTATATCGTGGTGGGGACCGGTTCGACTCAGCTCTACCACGCCGCGCTCTACGCTCTCACCGCTCCCGGCGGGCCTGAACCCGTCAATGTGGTTTCTGCAGTTCCATACTATTCGGTGAGACCAATGACCAACTTTTTTTTTTTTTTGGTGTGTTTTAAGGAAATCTTATACGATTTTCGAATGAAATTGTGTAGTAGTATTTAAGCTAAACTTGAGAAGTTCTCTTCCCTATAAGACCGACCATCTTTTGGGTTGGGTTTAGGTATGATTATTGATGTTTTCATTGAGAATCAATTTGTAACAGGAAATGACTACTTGATATCCTAAGAAAGAGTTCTGAATGAAAGTTATCTAAAACGTGAACATGAACCGTCCATGGACTTCCAATTTCTCTAGAAGTAGATAATGATACAATCGCACACTCATCAGTTCCACATAAAACTGTAAAGTGGTACATAAGTCTCAGAGATTCTTTCACATATTAGACTGAGTCTTTTGTATTTGTCATCCCTTTTGTTTACATACATGGTTGGATTTGGGATATGTATGGATTGCAGGCATACCCAGAAGAGACAAACTTCTTGCGTTCAGCTCTGTACAAATGGGGAGGTGATGCATACACATTCGATAAGGAAGGGGCTTACATAGAGGTGGTGACAATGCCCAACAATCCAGACGGTCAAGTTCGAGACCCTGTGGTCAACCGATTCGACGGAAAGCTCATTCATGACCTTGCCTATTATTGGCCACAATACACACCTATTACTTCTCCGGCCGACTATGATATTATGCTCTTTACATTTTCCAAAAGCATGGGACATGCAGGATCTCGAATCGGGTGAGTATTTCTAATTTAAGGAATCTTTTTTTCTTCCTTTCATTCTTTTAAAATATGTGTTCCTTGATATGATCATTGGAATGGGATCGATGAGTCTAATCCCACCTGCGTGTCACACGAACAACCTGAGGAAACCCGAGCCTAATATTGAGTTAGGTCACATTATCCCTCACATTGGACACCGATTTAATCTGCTCAAGTTAAATAGACCAGGTCCGTTCGAAAGCCACAGAATCAGTCATACATGAATGTGGGGGACACGTGGGTGATTGTGGGTTCTGCTGACTTAATCCCCACAACGCACTACTCCACCACGATGGGTATCACATTGGGGATTACTAACCGATTGTAGTAGGCCATGTGGCCTTCATAAGTAGTATAAATTGAGTCTTATAATGAGAAAGGCAATGAATTCTTTTATGAGCAATTAAAGATAAATAGGGAAGTTCTTACATTTCCAATCATGATCAAACAAAATTAACAAGTCATTTCCCCTTTTTTTTTTTGGTTTTCCTTTTCAAGGTGGGCTGTGGTTAAGGATAAAGAGGTGGCTATAAAGATGACTAAATACATTGAGCTTAACTCAATCGGTGTATCAAGAGAATCCCAGCACCGAGCTGCTAAAATTCTGGGCGAAGTATCAGTATCAATATCAGATAGCAGCCAAAGCATTGGGACTAACTTCTTCCTATATGGAAAAAAACTAATGGCTGAAAGATGGACAAAGCTGAAAGAGGTTATCAGCCATGGCAAAGTGTTCAGTCTGCCAAAGTATATGGAAGAGTATTGCCAATTCAGCGGTGAAGATACTCAACCACATCCTGGTAAGTCTGATCCGGTTTTTAAAACATTGATTATGATAACTTATCGCTCTCATTTATTTATTTATTTTCCTATGAACAGCCTTTGCATGGTTGAAGTGTAACGATGCCGACATTGAGGACTTGGAGATTTTCCTGAGAGGTTATAAGATAATGGCGAGAGGTGGGAATCTGTTCGGTTCTGATCCAAAGCATGTTAGAGTCAGCATGGTGGGCGATGAAGAGACATTCAACCTCTTCTTGGAGAGGTTATCGTTTATTCAGGATACCAATATTGGTTATGTTAATGGCAATGTGAATTAATTAATGCATTTGATGAATTATAGTTTATAGTGAAAGAACTTTTGAAGGCAGTGGTAAGGAAAGTTTTTATCATGTAGATCCATTTAATTAGCTGTTTATATAATTGGTCATATGGACAATTATTATTTATTATCAAGGAATGATAAAGGACTAATATATCGTTGCATCGGTTGAATTAAAGGTATTGGGTTTCCATTTGTGGTTTTTATGAACTTTTTCAAATTATATTTCTAATTTTACCTTAGCAATTCCAAGAGAAAAAAAAAAGAAAAAAGCCAAAAAGGTTAAAGTAACCAATTAAAGGTATTGGATTACGTTTGTTGTTATCATAAACTTTTTCGATTTAAATTTATCAATTGACCTCTGCAATTCCAACAGAGAAAGAAAGAAAAAGCCAACGTTTAAAGTAGTGGCGCCCTGAATTTTTTTTCCTTAAGTATGCCATCTAATTTATTTTTCAAAATTTTTTATCCTTGTTTTTAAGGGAAAACCTAAGAAGGAAAGTATGTCCCTGAATTTTTTTCAAAATTTTTTATCTGTGTTTCCAAAAGGAATCGAACCTAACAATGAAAGTATGCCCTTTAAATTCCATAATTCCTTTCAGTGGTTTGGTTGTACAAAATTTTCATATATATGTTAAAAAGAATAATAATGACATTATCTAAGAGTAAAAATTTTCATAGGTTTGAAAAAATATTATATATATAGTATTTATCATCCATGTGGTGCCTTTCGGTTTATATAAGGATTAGTTTTTATTGTCCTTGTGATTTCTCTCAATTCATATGAGGATTAGTCTGAGTGTAATATAGTTTAAAAACGTCTTCCCTCCCTTGTTATACTTTTTTATTATTCACATCCACCAACCAAAGGTTAAGCAAAATGGTAATTAACTCAATTGAGCTTAATGTATATATTTGGCTTGGCAGCTTGAGACCTTTATTTGCCACTTTTTATATGGATCAAGAAACAAGGGGCCAAACACTCTCAAAGCCTCACCGCTGCAACCATTATTTCATATCTGCTATTTTAAACAAAGGATCACATCAAAAAAATCCTAGATGTATAAGAAAGTAAAATGCAAAGGGGATAAATTAATTACAGCCATAAATAATATAACTAATGTATTAAAATTGAAGGAGAAATATGGCTATTTTTTTGTACGACAGCTAATGTCGACATGGTGCTCCGAAGTTAACAATCGGATGGTCCTAAAGGGATTTGAACTGATGATCATTGGGGAACAAACCCAAGATCAGACTAATTAAGCTATCCTTCAGAGTTAGGCCCTCCATGTAAATAATAGAACTCAAAATAATTGTGGCAAAACAATATAGAATTTGGGTGACATCCTATGAAATCAGAAGCTATGACAGAAGTTGAATGATTGTCTCCCAAAAACAAAGAAACGTCTCCCAAGCTGACTTGTCCATCTTAATCCATTTTGGATTCTCCGAAGAATCTGAATCTACCTGTGGGTACCAAGCCCAGAGCCAACTCTACCATTCACCAAGCCCAAACACCTTTACCCGCAGGCCAAGGCTAAGTAGAAGGTCAGGTTCAAGTATCACCTTCTAACCGGTCATAGGACATAACACATAGACTTATCCTCTCCTAACCGGGAACCATCTCTAAGAAAACGGCCGGCTAATGATTACCCGGCTAATCTCTCAGTCTAAAGACGCCCCCCCTGTAACACCCCAAAATAGACCCTAGTCGTTTTCGACATGTTTAGGGTATTTTGTAAGCCTAATTTGACTGTTTCATGAGTTAAATGTGAAACCGAAACGAGACCGAAGCTACAAATCTCTAAGGACAATTTTGAAATTGGTCTAAAGAGGGGTATAAAAGTCATAGTTGACAAAATTAGGAGGCCAAAGTATATGACATAAAATTGCTTGCAAATAGAATGAGTTATGGGCTTAAAAAGCAAATAAGCAAACTTGACCTAAAAATGGGTTATTTTGGAGGGCCAAACAAGGCCTTAGAAAACATGGATTTAAAGACCAAAAGATTGGTCTCATAGGAGGAAACCGTAGAGAGAGAGAGAGGAGAGCAAAAGAAGAAGAGGAAGAAGAAGAAGAGAAGAGGAAGAGAAAGAGAAGAAGAAGAGAAGAGGAAGAAGGAGGAGCCAAGATCAAAGGTATGGAACTTTAGTTTTTGTATGGAAACTGAATTCAAGTATGGATTTATGGAATTCTAAGGCTTGGTTTAGTTAATAGCTTGTCTCCAAAAGCTAGGGTTTTGTTAGAATTCATTCTAACCTTGGATCTCTTGAAATTAGGTTGGTAAACCCCATATGGAACAAGGTAGGTATAGAATCCTCCCTTTGGGTTGGATACATGTTAAATGAAAGGGAATTGAGTTAGGGTTTGATCAAACCCTAACAAATCTTGGTATTTCTGGTGTGGTATATGGGTGTAACCCATATTAGAATGATATTGGGAGAGATTAATGGAAAGTTTTTGAAAGAAGACAAGAAGTGAAAGAGGAATTGAGTAGAAAAGTGATTATAAGATGAATTTGAAGTGATCTTGAAGTGATTATTATGAGGTATAGAGTTGATCTGGGGCTGAAACATATGAAAAGAGGAGAAAACACACAATCTAGGCACTCAGACTTATCGGTAGAAGCTGAACTTGTACCGCAGAACTTCGGTTCCGTCATTTTGGCCAAGTTCTACTGGAGAAGCTAAGTTCTACCGGTAGAACTTGTTCTGGTTTTCCAGCTCTGACCAGTTTTCGTGATTTTGGCCATAACTTACTCATTTCTATCCGATTTGGGTGATTCAAGGGCCAATTAAAAATGTGACTTCGCGAGAATAAAACTTAAAGAGAAGGCATCACAAACTTGATCCTAAGTGGCCCAAAAAATGCACTCAAATGGGGCTGCGTTGTGCCATTTCCTGCATCAGTTTGACTATAGAGAATTCCCGATTGATTTTGACGTAACTTGAGTTCCGGTGCTCCGAATTGGGTGATTCCAGTTGGAATAGAACCCTTAGCACCTTAGCTTTAAATGATTATAAGGACATAGGGTCAAAATATAAAGTTAAGACCCCAGAAAAATTAAGAATACAAACTGTCCTTAACCCAGAATGACTAGCTGGTGATAAAAAATGCCATAACTTTAGTTCGATGATCCGACGTGATTGATTCCACTCTTAAATAAACGATCTATAAAAAGAATGAGAATATATGAATGAGGTGTGATCTCATAGACATCATACTATATATGAAGTGCTAAGTATGTAATAGCCATGAAACAAGAAAAAATATAGAAAATGCAATATGTATAGATATGTTCATAAAACATGAATATGATAGGTATAAGTCAAATGATATGAATATAGGATATGTCATAAGATATGATAGTCTAAAGTACACGAAAGATAGGCACATATGCATATAAGATTAAATGATATGAATATAAATGATATGAATGCAGGATATGTCTAAAGTACACGAAAGATAGGCACATATGCATATAAGATTAAATGATATGAATAAATGATATGAATGTAGGATATGTCATAAGATATGATAGTCTAAAGTACACGAAAGATAGGCACATATGCATATAAGATTAAATGATATGAATGTAGGATATGTCATAAGATATGATAGTCTAAAGTACACAAATGATAGAAATATAGAAAGTATGAATAGATAAAGACATGACAGTAATACGTAAATGATAGGAATATATGATAGTTATACCGAAATGAATAAAATGGAACATGCTAGGAACACATGATAGGAATATGTAAATGCTAAGACCAATAGAGATAAGCAAAAGATGACAAAGCATAGAAATGAGTACATGTGCATGAATGATAGGTACATGTATGAATATATGAATGAGTAAAAGTATACATGATAGGAATATAGAAAGTACAAGAATAGTAAAATCATGATAGAAATGTATAAATGTTATAATGCATGACTGATATAACGAAATATGAATAGATAAAGATATATATGACTACATGAATACAAGAGTGCAGTTGTATTTAATTCAAATATGATGTACAAAACTAAATGATAGAAAAAGATATGACTATATGTAATATGTGTAGATATATGAGAACTCGTAATATAAAACTACGCGTATATGAGAACGAATACAAGAGTAAAGTAATGATAGTATATATGCATAAGCAATTATGATAACAATAAGTATTCATGCTTATGAAATATGTACGTAAAATGGACAAAGCTGATTGTCCGTTTAGACCCGGTAGAGGGATAGATGTACGCCATGTGTGGAAGATACGCTGCCGCAAAGATATTCATAGACAAGAGATTGGAGGCCCCGTTGTCGATGATATAGATCCCTGGTTGGATCAGGTGGCCCCGCAAGGGTCGGTTTCACAATAAGATGCAGAGATCACCGCCTTGTACAAAGGATAGTACTCCTTCGGTACCGATAGCATACGCATAGGTCACCGTCTGCATAAAGCACGATACCTTCAGCATACTGCATTTAGATCACCGCCTTGTACGCTGATAGTACTCTTCGCACACATAGTTTCCTCGTATCCGCTTTTCTAAGGTATTTGCATACGAAACCTAAAAGGAAATGACATGTATAGAATATATGACATGATATGTGAAGCACAAGACTGCTATGCTACGAAAGTATGTGATGTTATATCAAAGTTAAGTAATGTACAAGATGACAGCGATACTTAAAAGTATATGAAAAGTACAAAGATATGAAAACAGTATATGAATATCATATGAAAGCATAAGATATAACAAAGATAAGATGAAAAAATACAAGATATGACTATTATACTAAAAGCATAATAGGAAAAATAAAGATAGGAAATTACAAGACATGAATATAGGATATGAAAATAGAACATGAAATGTTACATGAATATAGTATATAGAAAGTACAAAGTATAGTACACGAAAAGGATATGAACAAGTAACGTATAGAAAGTAGATAAAAGAGAAAGGAATATGAAAAGTATAGTATATGGAAAACATAGGAAAATACAGTAGATGAAAAGTATCAGATGAAAGTATACAAAAGTACCGTATATGAAAAGTATAAGAATGTAGATAAACGTACAGGATAGTATAAGATAGGTTATATGAAAGTATACGAGACATGAAAGCATAGGAAACTTGCAAAGAACATGATACAAGAAATAAGATGAAATAGATCAAGTATACGATATAAGCAAGTGACAAGAAATAAGCCAAGTATTTGTGATAGATAAAGAATGATATGATATACGTAATAGTACAAAGAATGCAATAAATCATAGAACCGAAAGATGAAAAAGACATAGACTAGAGACATGCTATGTAACTTGACAAAGAATAGGAACATTGAAAGACATATAACAAGCGGAAAGATGAACACGGACAAGTATAAGAATATGTAAAGTACTCCAAATAGAATACGTAAAAGTATAAATAAAACAGATGCCAAACACATAGAATATGTAATAGAAAAAGATTGACATGCAATAGGGAATATCGATGATAAGGAATTACGTTATAAATATGTTTAGAGATATGTATAATGCATATGTATAGCTTGTGATACGCCATTGGTGGTTGTCCATGCTTATGTTCCCACTAAGCGCAGTTTAGCAGGTGTTCAATCCGTAGGCCAGGAGCAGTAAGACAAGGATAGAGGACAGATATCTCCACACAAGAAAGCAGTCGACTCGTAGGATAGTGCTCATCAGCCACGCTCGCAATCTCAAGTTTTGTAATAGTAAAATTGTAATAGTACAAGTAAAGGACTCTTGTATATGTGTATAGATCGCGGATGGACACCACTCAAGGGTAGTTCTTTGTATGTATTAAAATGATTTTGTTTTTACGTAAATTATTTGTATACCCAATGTGCATGTGTACAGCCAGAAAGAACAGGTCAATAAGAGTCCTGGAAGAAAGTATATAGATATAGTATAGATAAGATCACGCCCTGAGACCGTTCGATCCGCCTAATCGATCGGATCCGCGTGACACCCCTCACACACATAACTCGTTTTTAATGGTGGTCAAATACTTGGGCACAAGTTTGCAGCTGACAGTATAAAGCGTGATGTGTATATATGTACGCCTATGTGCGCGCACGCTACGCTCAAGTAATATAATGATAAGTGAGTATCGCTCCCACTCGAGAATTGGAGTTACTAAGTACCGACTTAATCTAGCCTATGCTTTATTTGGATGTTGGAAAATCTATAGAAAAATTCAAAGACACTAATCTAGGCATGTAAGAATGACTGTATAAAGACTAAAAAAGCCTTAAGGTATAGATTTCACCTAAACAATTATGTATGAACCTCCTAACCCAATTAATCGATGGTCAATTTCATCATGAAGATGGCGATTTAACTAATATATATTCGAATCTCTCTCGAGCATTCGCACACTACCCTTAGAAAATGTTATAATGCATCTCTGCCTCAAACCATCATAACTAAAGATGCATTGAACCCTATAAATCTTAATATCACACCTAATCTCACTTATATCTCTATCTCATGATAATTAGATGGTAAATCATCCATGGTCTAATTTTAACTCTCACTTCTCAGATTTTGAATCAAACCACAATTCATGCAAATATTGGTCAAATATCCACAAGCATTAAGATCTAAATGAAATACTCAACATAAATATGAAATAAAACATCAATCAATATAAATTAGAGATTCATACAAATATGTCTTTGGCTACACATCTAAACCCTAAGAAACTAACTAAAACATAAGTGGAAAAGTAAATACAACCATCAAAAGAAAGAAAACCTGAAAAGGAAATGCAGAAACAAATTTGGCGTCAGTTTCCTTTTTCTCCTCCATTATCTTCTTCTTCCTCAAGTGTTCTTCCTCTTCCAAGAACGAACCCTAGAAATCTCTCCAAGAACAAGCCCTAGGTGTTTCCACCCAAAAAGAGCTTGTTCTCCCTTAAAAAGGTCCAAAAAAACCGTTCCAAATCGTCCTCCTTTCGATCCCTACGGTTTGAGCTTTAAAACCCTCCATTATGAGCTCAAAATGGGCTAACAATCCACTCAAAATCACTTCGACCGCGACGTCGCAGCAACGTCGCGACGCCGGGATGTTCATCAGAACGCCGCGACGTTGAGAACCAACGTCGCGACGTTGCCGCAGTCCCCGCTTTTTCCAACTCGTGAAGACCATAACTTTGTCATAATGAACTCCGATTCGGGGTGTTCTGGTACCGTTGGAAAGATCTTGAAGTTCAGAATCCATCCATATATATGGCTTGATGCAATATGAGCTCATATGATTTCTGAAAAAGTCAAAATACAGTAGCCTCTCCTGGGTTAGGGGTGCTGCAATGTTTGCTGATTTTCTTCAAGTTTCGGAACTTGCATAACTTTGTCTCGAACTCCAATTTTGGTGTTCTCGTATCCCTGGAAAGCTCTTGAAGTGTAGAATCCATAAATGCGGGCGGATTGATGCAATAGGAGCTCATATGATGTCTGAAAACGCAAAATTCCGGTAGTTCTCCCAAGAAAGCAATTTTTCCACCAATTTTGCACAATTCCACCAAATGGATGACTCGATCATAAGTATGAACTTTTAGAGCATTAGGGCACTTATTTAACATAAAAACACTAGAAAAACTAACTAAAGCATAGAGATAAAATGAGTATTTAAGATACTCATCACACCCCCAAACTTAAATTCTTGCTTGTCCCTAAGCAAGAGACCAACTCAAAACAAAACAAAAATTGAAAATGACATGAACTAAAAATAATGAGATGAGTATGATAACATGATTCCAAATGGAAGAATCACTATGAACACAATTTAGCAATATTAGCCTTTTCAACCAAAATTTAGATCCTAAACTTTTAAACTTTCTATGAACATGGCAAAGCAAAGCATGGTGCGCAGCAAATCAACCCCCAAGTCCGCAGTGACCTTCCCAAGGAAACTAAGTGTAGGTGATAGCATGATCTTCAGTGTATAGCAAGGTCCTAGCACCCCCAAACTTAAGCTCAACTCACCTATTTGGAAGAAGCTAACTAAGAAAGGATAAGAACACACCCTTTTTATTCATACCAAAATACCTAAAATTTCCTAAATACCTAAAAAATGAAGGAGAACTAGTGCCAAGAAGTTTTAGATGAGTGTTCCTGTAGCGGGGATCCATTGGTGACTCCCCACCAATTGGTTAAGGGCACCAGGCATTAAATTCCCTTCAAACTTCACCTCGAACACTCAACCAAACTCAAAGGCCCTAGGTTGTGGGAAGGATCCATCTTTTGTCCCATGTAGCTGCAAAGGAAGCCAATGACTCCTGTACTCAACCGCTAGCATTAGGGCTTCAGCGTCCCTGACTGTGCCCTGATTCCGATTGGATGATCCACTTATTCTAATTCATGCCTATTTTTTTTACTTTTTTTTTCTTTTTTTTTCTTCTTTTTCACTTTTTCTATTGTTTTTTCATTTTTAGTTGGGGCTCAATGGCAATCCTCGATTGGGTGTCCATCACTTAGATGGTTAGAATCCCCTGGGTGCTTAGTTGAATTCAAGGCAAAGAGTCCGAGACCAAGGTATACAAGGGAGACCAAAAGTGTGTGTGTGATAGATTCCTTGAGAAATAGCTTCTTGTAGCACAATGGAGGTGACTAAGCTAAGTCACCTATACCAAGCAAGTACACAATTCCAGATCATTTAAAAACCTAAGGGTCCTAGTCCTCTATACACTTGGCATTTTGAATAGTTGTGTTCAAAATGACTCTACTAGCCAACAAGGCATCAAACTCACTCATATGAGACACAAAATAAATAAAATAAAGAATGAAAAGCACATGCAACTAACAACCAAACAACTAACTAAAACATGTAAGGAGATACAAAAGTTGGATTTTGGAATTTTTTTTTTCTTAATAATGTCTTTAATTCACCCCCCAAACTTGAAATGAACATTGTCCTCAATGTGAAACAAAAGCAAGAATGGATAATGAGTACTCCCCTGAGGTTGATCAAGTCTCTGGAAGTTGCTCCAATGAATATGGCTCAAGCCAGACCTTAAGCTTGTTAAGAGGGGTTAGACCTAACTCCAAAAATGTATGAGGCTTGAAATAGGAAAGATATATGAATGAAATGAGGGAGGATGTTGAAACTGATTTCCTTGTTCAATTTTTTGTTCTTTGAACCTCCAAGATACCATAAACTTCCACTTTTCAAGATTCCCCACCTCCATAGCCAACTTCAAACTCCAAAAACCTGAAAAACAACACTAAGAAACACAAGATCAAACAAGAACATTTATTCAAAAACAAACTCAAAAGTAAGTAAAAAAAGAAAAAGGAAAAGGAAACTTATTAAACTTGGGTTGCCTCCCAAGAAGCCAGCCCGCTTTTTCTAGAGTCCAAATTTTGACTCATGAACTACTTTAAACAATGATGATGCCATCCTCCATCCATTCCTAAGAACCTGTAGTCAGACTCAATTAGCAACTGAGCACATGTTTCCAAGATCTTTATTTTTATATTTTCTATTTTTTATTTTTTTCTTCATAAAGGTTCCTTTCATTTCGTTGTTCAATTGAATGATGTACTCATCTACCTCGGAAGTTGGGGTCATCTTCTCATTTTTCAATCCCTCATGCATCTCACCCCATAGAGTCATCTCCGACATAATCTTTCCAACTTCATCATTTGTCTTTTCATGTGATTCTGGAGAAGTTGGCTCTTTTTCCTCCTTTTCAACTAAGTCTTTCAAAGTTTCTGCATCATCATCATCATCCACCTTTTGAAGCTTCTCAAGTTCTTCATTACCTTTTGAAGTGATTTCTTCATTATAGCTCCAGTTTTCTTCTTCTGTATTCACCCCAAGAGTAGACACAATCCTCATGTTGTCCTTCAAAGGACATTGTAGCCATATTCTCTTGTTCATTCATATATTTGGCTACTAGTTCTTCTATACTCATACTCTCCTCTTCTTTAGGTTGTTCTTTCTCAAATGTAAGTTGAGTACCAGAAGTGGCCATTGGAGCCATCTCTTCTTTCAAGCTATCGAATGGTGTATGCTGAATTTGAACATTAGCCCTTGTCAATTCCATGAATTGAACTTGAGATGTCACACATTCAGCATGAACTCTTTTCATTTCAATTAATGCTGCCTCTAACTTTGTCATTCTCTCATGTGGAGGTTGACTTATCTCATTTGGATTAAAAAACTGAGGCAACCCAACTTGAGAGTAGTCCATTACATCCATTGATCTTGAAAATTCAGTCGTGCCATGGTAAATGCAGCTGAAGTTCTTCTTAATTCATCCATAGCTTCTTCTAGGCTTGATCTTTCGACTTGTGGAGATTGAAGAGTGTTATAGCTTGTATTCCATGAGGTGTTTGGGTCGTGGCTCCATCCAAAATTATGATTGCTTAAGTATGGGGTACCTCCATATTGAGCATAATCCATTGATGCATATGGTTGCCACACTTGATCTCTCGCACTTGAGTCATTACTCTTCATGCTCATCAGCCAATCGTCGCATTCTTGGGCTTGTCGCTCAAGGTCGCCCAATGCTGCATTTGTCAATTCGACGATAGGATCCATTAGATTAAATGCTATAAAACAAAAATAAAATTCAAAAGTAAAGTGGACAAAAAGGAAAATAAAACAAGACTAACTATATCCAAAGTAGGTAAAGCTATTTCAAATCAATATTAATAAAAGCACCAATTCCCCGGCAACGGCGCCAAAAACTTGATAGGCATAAAGCGTGATGTGTATATATGTACGCCTATGTGCGCAAGTGCACGCGTCGCCTCAAGTAATATAATGATAAGTGAGTATCGCCCTTACCTGAGAATCGAAAGCCATTGGCAATCAATTTTAATCTTAGCCTATGCTTTATTCGATGTTGGAAAATCTATAGAAAAATTCAAAGACACTAATCTAGGCATATAAGAATGATTGAATAAAGACTAAAAAGGCCTTAAGGTATAGATTTCACCTAAACAATGATGTATGAACCTCCTAGCCCAATTAATCGATGGTCAATTTCATCATGAAGATGGCGATTTAACTAATGTATATTCGAATCTCTCTCGAGCATTCGCACACTACCCTTGTGAAAAGGTTATATTGCATCTCCGCTCAAACCATCATAACTAAAGATAATAACCCTATAAATCTTAATATCACACTCTTGGTCTCACTTATATCTCTATCTCATGATAATTAGATGGTAAATCATCCATGGTCTAATTTTAACTCTCACTTCTCGATTTTGAATCAAAACCACAATTCATGCAAATATCGGGTCAAATATCCACAAGCATTAAGATCTAAATGAAATACTCAACATAAATATGAAATAAAACATCAATCAATATAAATTAGAGATTCATACAAATATGTCTTTGGCTTACATCTAAACCCTAAGAAAACTAACTAAAACATAAGTGGAAAGTAAATACAACCATCAAAAGAAAGAAAACCTTAAAAGGAAAGAGAGAGAGAAACAAATTTGGCGTTGAAGCTCTCTTTTCTCCCTCCATTATCTTCTTTCTTCCCTCAAGTGTTCTTCCTCCTCTCTCCAAGAACGAACCCTAGAAATCTCTCCAAGAACAAGCCCTAGGTGTTTCCACCCAAAAAAAGCTTGTTCTCCCTCAAAAACGTCCAAAAAACTGTTCCAAATCGTCCTCACTTCGATCCCTACGGTTTGAGCTTTAAAACCCTCCATTATGGGCTCAAAATGGGCTAACAATCCACTCAAACTAACCCCCGACTCAACGTCGCGACAAGCTGTGCAGCAACGCCGACGTTGGGATGCTCGCTTCGCAACGCCGCGACAAGTTGAGAACCAACGTCGCTGACGTTGCTGCAGTCCCCTGTATTTGCTCCAACTTCGTAAGACCATAACTTTGTCATACGAACTTCGATTTGGGTGTTCTTGGTACCGTTGGAAAGATTTTGAAGTGTAGAATCCATCCATATATGTCTTTATGCAATATGAGCTCATATAATTTCTGAAAAAGTCAAAATACAGTAGCCTCCTCCTGCTAAAGGTGTCAGAATGTTTGTCGATTTTCTTCAAGTTTTGGAACTTGCATAACTTCTTTGTTCGAACTCCAATTTTGGTGTTCTTGGTATCCCTGGAAAGCTCTTGAAGTGTAGAATCCATAAATATATGGATTGATGCAATAAGAGTTCATATGATGTTTGAAAACGTCAAAATTCAGTAGCCTCTCTTGCTGCTTTTGTAGCAGTTTTTCCACCAATTTTGCACAATTCCACCAAATGGATGACCTGATCATAAGTATGAACTTTTAGAGCATTAGGGCACTTATTTAACATAAAAACACTAGAAAAACTAACTAAAGCATAGAGATAAAATGAGTATTTAAGATACTCATCACAGCCCATTGAACAGGTCATGGCGCGCAAAGAACGCCCTCTTTCCACTTTCGTTTAGGAAGGAGATCACCAACTTTCCATGGAAATCGGATCGTCTTCCTCCCCCATGAAGGAAGGAGGAATCACAACAAGGAAGGTACGACATTCTTCACTAAGAAGGACTGATTCTTTCACTCTCCAGATTCCCTGATCTAACTTAGGCATCGGAGTGGCAACGGATGCACCACCGCTGTTTTCTTGATTGTTTTACAAGTACATGCTGACAGGTTAATGCTCCGATGATCCAATGACTTAGAAAATTCAGGAGACTACAACTAGCACCGTCTATGGGAACGACCGAGCAAAAAAGCTCATCGGTGATTTGCGAGGGCTTGGCTACATCTGTTTTCAAGTGATCTCCCATCCCCCGAAGCTTTGGTAGTTCCCGATCACTCCACCGGACCGTGTTTTGTCACCATGACTAAAGAACCCAAAGAATCAATCCGAAGACCAATTCCTTCATTAGCGCCAGGATATGGAGGCAAAGCGAGGAACAGCCGCATTAAATGTCGAATGCAAGAGTCGTGTCGAATTATCCGCAGAGAGGGAAAACAATCGCCATCGGGCTTGTCCGGAAGGCAAATTGCATCGAAAATGCACGAGGGAGTAGCCACAATGCCCCCCTTAGCATCAACCATACTAGGCCGTAATTGAAGATCACTTTAAAGCCTGCGTCAAAAGCCTTCTCCATAGCCTTTTTCTCTTTAAAAGCCTCTGCCCAGACCACGATCAACTCTGCCTTTACAACTCGAGCTCCAAAAGTAAAGAGACTCACATCCAAGCAAATGGCCGGGCCTGGCCCTCCGCCTTCCGCCGGCCTCTTCAGCCAAGGCACGCCTGCCCCGGCCAACGCAACCCCCTTTTGTCTGGGCATCCTATCGTTTACTTAAGGCATGTGCTGACTCGGCTAACTCAGATTCCACGCGCCAGCATTCCAAATCCGCCTTCAGATCTAATTTAGCCATCGACGCTTCATGACGAGAGGCATCTCTCTCAGCCTCAACCCGAACCACCTTTCAACCCGCTCTCGTCCCAACTCCCAACAGAACTCGCCTCCGCTCCATCAAGGAAGCACTCGGGGTGGCCTTCTACCGAAAAACAATCGACTGTGCCAGAGCCTAGCTTCCTCCAAGATCCCTCACCGGATCGAACTCCGATGTCGGTAGCCATGTTTCTAATGGCAATAATCATCTGCGAATAGACATATTAAGGATACGAAAAACTAGGAAATAATGCTAGAACATCACTTAGCAGTTACAAGCATACCAATTCTGTCAACTAGGCGAAATTACGATTTTGAACCAGCATCCCGTCTTCAACCATCTACAGGAGGTTCTCTTTAATAGTGGAAGCGGGGGCTGAGATGGCATACTCTTCGCCTCTCCCCTCGACCCACACAGTTACGGGCATCCGTAATAGGGCTAGGTACAGATCGTGTAAGTGATTTGCCAAGGATTCGCCTCTGTTAAAAGGCCTCCAACGATCGATGATCTCTTGGGTGCCCTCTAGCCCGGGAGCCAAAACCTCCTCCATAGGTGGAGCAGGGGCCCATGGAGGATGATATGAATTCAATAGTAGTCTGTCAGGCCACCTTGGTCTACTACGTTCAGTTCGGGTATGCAGGGGTCTCTTAACTGCCAGAGCCTACTCGAGTACTGATCACTGGATCACGTGGGGGTCAAGAGGTTCTCCTCGACTCCACCAAGGTGGCATTTTCCAGATCCGGCTGGTCATTCGAACCCATCTCAGGAGAACCTAAGATGACTATTGCTTGCACATCCGGACCATCACCCCCGGCCACCTCGAGGATGGCATCAATCGCCCGCTTGAAGCTAGCATCACGCTTCCGCTCCGAGCAGCAAAGTTATGAACCAGGTCAGACATTTCGTCCTCCTCCTCTTCTTCTTCCCAATCCGGGGGATGACTAGATATGGGGGGAACCCTAGGGACGAAATCTTCTACTCCGGCTCCAGAACCTTTTGTCGCCCAAAGGTCCCCTTCTTCCTCTTCAATACTTAGCCCTTTCTTGCTAAAGGAGGACGCGTCAAACAACTACCCCTTTCGCCCCTCCTGGATGCCTATGGGGTAGGGTCGGAATCCTCATTAGCAGAGGAAGGTTGCCCGGGCTGAGTACGGATCACCAATTCCCGACCAGCCGCCTTGATCTCCGGTTCCTTGCTTAGAGATGAGCTGTCCGGGAGTAAATTTAAAAGGTTCGCAGTAATGTAATGCTCCCCTTCCATAATTTCTATGGGTAGAGGGCATGGAATGACCAGAACTGTAACACCCCAAATTATACCTTGACTGTTTTATAAAATGTTTAGGGTATAATAAAAATAAATGTATATTTTTTTCGAAATGAAATAATGCTAAAAATAAAATAAGAAAAACTCGAGATTAATCCAGGAGGCAAGGGTAACTTAGTAATTGACCAATTCATGACCTAAGGGTCATAACATAATAAGATTATAGGCTAAAGTGGAAATGGGAATATATTGAATTGCAAATAAAAGGAAAGGAAATGACCAAATAGCAAAAAGTAAAAAATTTAGTCAAAATGTGATAAGGCCAAACATGGCCTTATCTTAAAGCCAAAAATATTTCATTTTGGTCTTTGAAGGAGAGAGCAAAAACGGATAAGGGAGAAGAGAAGAGAAGGAGAAGAAGAAGAAGAAGAAGAAGAAGAAGAGAATAGAAGAAGAAAGAAGGAAGGAGAAAAGAAGATCAAAGGTATGGAACTTGTATGGATTTTTATGATTTTGTATGGATTTCTATGGTTTTGTATTGATATTAGTGTGTTCAAATTCTAGGGTTTAGTTAGGAATTCATCATAACCCTAGATTTGTTGAAAGTTGGGTTGGTAAAACCCTAATCGGTATAAGATGAAGTAAGAAAACAAACCCTAGCTTCCCTCTTTGTGATTTTTAATTTGGAGAAAAAGCCCTAACTTGAGTAAAGGGGATTTTTATTGGTTCTAACCCATTATTGGAGTGTTTTAGATGGATTCCATGGTGGGTTTTGATGTATGATGGAATTGAGGAAGTTTATGGAAGAAAAGTGAGTAAGAGAAGGTAAAATCTGTCATTTCTAGGTAGAGTCACAACTTGGTACTGGTACCAAACAGGGGTGGTACCGGTACCACTTGGGCAGAGGCAAAATGGTACCGGTACCACTCACCAAAATCGGGTTGGTACCGGTACCGATTCAAGTGGTATCGGTACCAATGCTTCCAGCAGCCCCGATATTTGTGTTCTTGTATTGTTAAGTCCAAATTTGTACACCGATGGTATAGGAACCCTGATAAAGGATTAACGGAGGTTCAAATAAGAATGAAACTAAATGAAAAACGCACCGTACCTCAGCAAGTTTAATGTGGGCAAACTTAATGCCCTAGAATAAGACAGTAAGTTCCTGAATAAGTATAAGTGTTATAAGTACAAGTATATGTATAAGTTTGATATATGAAAGCTAAAGAGAATACACGTATAAGAACTACAGTTAAATGTTGATAAGAAATTATTTGATAAGGAATATCTCATTGGTATACATGATATCAGTAGTTATTAATGTATATGGGATACCTTTTTCTAATATCTGAAAAATGGACAAGAAAACATAATAAAACTGATTGCCTGCTTATGACCGAGTAATTTGATAGATAGGCATGCCTATAGGGGTATAGTTGTTGTAGCATACATTTTACAGATATCGAGGCCCCGTTTTGGTCGATAACATAGATCCCGTTTGGATCATTATAGCGGCCCCGTTTGGGTCATACAAATAGAAATCATTGTCTCAAATACGGTGATGGTATAGCCAGTGCATCGAGTTCTTTCATGCTTGGGTTTATGCGGGAATGAAACATAAAGAAAATATGAGTATACATAAATGAAATGTATATCATATATGACATGATATGAGAAGCATGCTTAGCTGTATGTGATGATAATTATACGATTCTGATAGCAGAGTAAAGTGTAAGATGATACGAAAAATTATGAAATATAGTGCTTGATGATAAGGCGAATAAGTATGATGTATGTAGAGAGTATATCTTATAAATGATGTGTTTAAAGAAACATGAATAAGCATGTGTATATGTAAATGAATGTTAAAGTTATATGTAGTTGTTTAAAGTGTGATGACCCTTATCGAGGAGTCCGTATATGTATTAATTAAAATTTAATTTATGAGCAGCGCGGGTGTTTCATCCCAGTGTAGGTATAGGAAAACGAGGAAATGAGAAGTGGGACATTCCACGTCATGACCAAGGTGACACATCACTAGGTGCCCACTGGAAGACCATTTGGTCTAATATACAAGTATTTTTGTTGCTTTTGTAAACAATGTAAATATTGTAAACGTTGAACAATTTCATATTTGGAGTTTGTATATATATTTTGTAATCCGCTGCTATAGAATATAGTATAAGTTAAATGTTTAACATTATATGCATGTACAAACTTTAAGTTTATAAGTTTTATAGTAAGCGAGCATCACGGATCAGGTTCGAACGCGATCGGGTGCGGATAGGGAATCACGGGAACATTGTGAGAGTCGGGTTGCGACTCGAATCATTCGATTCTTGATAAGAAGGACTTAGTGATGTCGCTCCACTCGAAAATCTCCGGCCAACTTCAGTTTTTCAAAGTTGGCCTTCTCGGCCAGTTAGCAGGTTTACCACGCCATTTTCCTGCCTGAAGCGACACACTAGAATAAGGTCGCATAGAGTAGGCATGTAAAGCGCACCTGCTACACTTGGAAAAATCGTCCGGTTTACATGGCTTGAAAGGTCGGGAGGCCGGGTCTCATCGAGTCCTGGCAGGGATCACTCCTTTAGCCTCGGACTTGAGCCGTCGGGAGCCAAGTAACAAATTGTAGTCGGGGTTACGGGGTGACATGCAATGTCGGCCACCGTGCGCCCGACCTCGAGGTGTATGTAAGCGAGCTTCCACGATGAAAGTCAGAATTTGGTAAAGAAGGTTTAGTACGCAGCATCCAGTCATAATCTGAATGATGTTTGGGTGAATATAGGCGGTGTTTCGGGTGGCTGCAAGAATTATGACCTTCGGGGACGACCTGCAGGCGAAGCGGCTGAGGTGCTCCGGGTGAAAGCAGTGCGTTGTATTCTTCGCCCAGCGTCGATTCTGTAGGGCCTCAAATGACTAGAAGTCCAGTATCCTCGAGTTTGTGATAAGACCTCACCTCATGCATGGAGAGAGGGGTGATGTTGCTTCTTGATGACTCTCGGTTCATTTGCGCTGCGCCTGACTTGACTAGTAGAAGTCTGCCTAACCTCTCACCATCTATGACGGAGCCAGCAGCGGAGGAGGCAAAGATGAAAATCAGCCCCAGTCACGGTCTTGGGCGGTAAAGATGGGAACTATCTGAGCCATTGGAACCGGGAGATTCCCCGGTTCACAACATGCCTAGGACACCCCACTTTTACGACTGCATCACGAAGCGACCGTGAGGCTAAACGTGCACAAGAGCCAAAAATATGTTCACGGCAAAATAGGAGGAAGCAGGTGCCACAGTGAAATGATGCGATGTACGAATATCAGCGACGAAGCTCAGCGGGAGAAAACGGGCGATAGAGCGAGAAGAGAGCTGATAAATAAATTCATGACTCCTATGTAGTGATCTAAAGTCTGCGAGATCATTAATTTTCTTGACTCATCACCGCTACATTAATTTGAATCTGGCGGCGCTTCATACAGACGCGGAAAAGGCGTGGGCGAGCTAGTGGCCATGCCATCTTAACTATTGAGTTTAGGCGTAGGTTATGTTATGTTCATGAGGGAATTACTAAGGGCTGATCCATTCGAGTTTTATCAAATATCCGACCTGTAACAGAGTCGGTCCACTACCTCAACTGGCCGGATCGGGCGCGAAAGAATAAATTGTCTGAACCACAAGAATTTCGAAATGTAATTTCATTAATTACTTGGCGTTCCTGATTACATAACAAACGCTTACAACAAAGCAATCACACTTCGGTAGTTACATAACCTAATATAGGCCAAGAGAAAGAAGAAGAAGAAACATGTAGAAGAAGAAAAAGAAGGGATCATAAAAAATAAAAAAAAGGGAGCCCCGTTAACTTATGAGGAGAGGTTCTTGGGCGTAGAGATTCGGGTTTCCGGTTTCGGAACCACGAGGTTGATAAGGCAAGGGGCATATAAGAGGAGATAGGTGAGGCTCAAATATTCAAAATGCAAGCATAGTAAATTCAGAGCCAGCTCAGTCATACGACCTTCGGCTGATCCATATGACAATCCGTCTGAGGCCCCTTCACCAAATACCTCTTCCGTACATTAATCAAAAAAGTCAGACAAAACTGATACTTGTGACGGCAACCATATCTCCCCATTGAAAAAGCAACCCGATAGCCCGGTGGCGCGAAATCTTGCCACCTGCCCAGGCGCATAGAGACCTCGAAACTTCAGGAATCGGCAACTACATCAGTGTGACACGAAAAATAGAAAATTCCGTGTGCGCGAGTTGGAACATACCGGCATTAATAGTCACTGTTCCCCGCACGGCTTGATCCTGGCGTTTTCTTTTTCCAGCGGGGAAGACTAACTGTGAAAAGGGCGTTATAGATGCACCCAGGCTGGGAGTCGGCTACCGTTCACGAGCCCGAGCCGAGCCCCTTTGCAGCGAGGTCAAGCCCTAAGTAGCGGAGGCCGGTCGAAATGTCGCCTTTGGCCGGTCCTTAGGACCACTGGCGCTGAAACATATACAGCGGGAACCATACAGAAGGCGGTGGTTAATAATTTATCGGTGATCTCGGTCTAAGAGCGGCCCGCCCCCTCCCTACTCTCGCACACATAGCAGTTTTGGAGTGGTCGAACACTTCTTAGGGCGCCAAGTTGCGACCAATTAGGCCCATCCAAAGGAAGAACGGCTCATGGTGCGCCAAGAAACGCCCTCTCCCCCTTAGTTTCGGAAGGAAGTCACCAAACTTTCCATGGAAATCAAATCGTCTTCCTCGAACAAAGGAAGGGAGGAATCTGACAAGGAAAATCAGACTTGTTCTTTCACTAAGAAGGACTGATTCTTTCACTCTCCAGATTCCCTAACTTGACTTAGGCATCAAAGAGGTGGCGGGTGCACCACTGCCGTTTTCTTGATTGTTTTGCAGGTATATGCTGGTAGGTTAATGCTCCGATGATCTAATGACTCATAAAATTCAGGAGACTACACTACCAACTTATAAATAATAAATCTCACGGTGGTGGCATTACCATGATAATCACCATCTTCATCCTCAGCTATCTTTATGACTCTTAAGATATCTCCATTAGGAGATTATACCAAAATATGGCTTGTGATTGATACTCCGAAGAAGATTATTCGAATCGATTAGAGTAATGCTTTTTATTTTGATCAAATTGTCATTTACATCAATGGATAAAAGAACACCCACGTTGTCTAAGGCATAAAATTATCCCATTGCTGCAAATAATATCTTTCATATGTCATAACCATATCTTAAGGTAGCTCTCAATATACTTGGCATAAGTGATTTTAAGAAATCACAAGCATCTTAGTCAATGTATGTCCAATTTTTATCACCTGATTTGATGATTGCTGTCTTGACCATGTGACCATTATCCCGAAATCCCATCCAGTTTTGGTCTGGATCATTCGATAATGTGACGCCCAAAACTTCGGGGTCAGTTGACAACCCCGTCGACACTGCGAAATTCTATATGTCTCATTATCGTGAGACTAAGTACTGAGTAAAAAAATCTTGACATCAAATAACCCTCACCCAAGCGCCATCCAACTATTTTCCAATAGTTCGAGTTATAACATTATATGTACAAATACATATTAAAATCTCTGATTATAATACATATTATTCTAAAAACACCAAAGCCACAACGAGCTCTTCAAAATCGGCCTGCAAAATGAGTCGTCTTCTCGAACTCTCCTGTGCACGAAAAAATGACCCTTTCTACGGGGTGGTATCACCCGATAGTGGAATCACCCCAAATGGGTTACTCCTCACCTAAGATGCATATGCAATGATCGAATTTAAACACACTCCAAGTAAGTCATTGATCCTACTTGAATGTCTAAATGTCATCCCATGTCTCGAGTCTCACTGACTCCCTCCACACGCCCCACTTTGGCCATTGTGAAAACACCATTTTCAAAACAAAACTTGTTGTTCTTGAAAATAAACTACCGAATGTTGGTAAAACATGGGACTATCCTTCGAGGCGAATGTGTTGAAGAACTTCCCGAAACAGTCATGGTCCTCATCTAAAATGATCTGTTGGACCGTCTCCCAACCCCATTCTCAGGAAAATCATCCTGTGAAATTTCTTCATAACCCAGTATTCGTTTTTTGAAAACTTGTGTCATGCACTCACACCTAATTTCTAGGTTACCCAGTGCGTATGAAAATGCATTATGCCTCTTCAATCATTTTTATACCAATATATCATATATGCATATATTCTCAATTTTACAATCACACCACATGTAATTCAACAATTTCAACCATCACCCAAATTAGCTCATTTGAGCAAATCACAATCTCATCTCCAAATGTCCACACCAAATTACATTCATATAATTTGTGATATCAGATAACACACCAAGCTTATGCATTAACCTATTAATTTCCATACAACACAACCCTTGATTCAAACAATTTCATACACCCCGAAACATGGAGCGTTTTTGTCCATTTCATACAAACTTCAGGCGATTTTAACGAGTCCCAAAACAATTAACAAACAGTAATTCAATTTGAATTACTCAACCAAATACATTTTCTCCGCGAATATTTCGTGAATCGCTATTCATATGAATAGTGAAACCGTCGGAGTTCTTGTTCCACGCCTCTCTCGGCTTATCAGGTTCCACTTTGTGAACCCGAAATCCATGGCCATTTCCGGCCTTATGCACATCACAACACAATTTAATGCATAAATTACACCATAAGCCACCCAAACAGTCCATACACAGTCACGGACTATCCAAACCGGCTCCAACAATTTTCACATTTCGGTTCCAAGTTTTGGAACCGATCAAACGGTCGTTCAAGGCCTCAAACCAATTCAAGCATTACAAAACACTTAAACAAAGTGTAACTTCAAGTATGATAAAACCCCTACCTCACGGAGTTTGTCAGCTCGCTATGGATATACATGAAGCCTCGGCTGCGTGAAATAGCTAGCTCTTGTGAAGAAATCCGACGGTCGGATCGCCCGAAATCTTAAAGAGAAGTCACTCACTCTCTCACTAGAATCAAAAACTCAACTCACTGTAAATGTTTTTCTCCCTCACGTTTTCTTTTGGCTTTTCAAAAGGAAGAGGATGACACTATACACTCTTTTATCCTATTATCATTTACAAATCACATAATACCAAGCATGTCCCTAAGCTTGGATTTTTGACCGATAACCTGATCTGACGTCAGTTAGATCATCTCTACTCATGCAACATGTGTCACATGAGTACATGTTATAGGCAACCGATACTCGATACCTTAAAAAACGTGTAAATTCCGACTGTATCGGAATTCGACGTGTTAGCTAGATTTCACGAGACGATTCAGCGGTGAAATCAGTTTATCCATCGAGATCTGAAAATTTCGGGTTTAGTAGAAATTGAGATTTTGCCCTTTCGAGAAAATTGGAATTTTCTCGGGTCTCGAATGTACCTCGGCGGAATAGTGAGCTTTGGTGTAATCTTAGATCGTCAAATGCTTCGTCTTCTTCAATTTTTGTTGATTCAATTTCACCTTCTTCTTCTGCTTCTTCTTCTTCTTCGTTGTTTAATTCTTCTTCAATTTCTATCTCCTTTTTCATCGTATTCCATAACTGGTAAATCTGGTTCGTATTCTCCTATATCTTCTTCATCACATTCTTCACACATTCGCTTTTCATACTCAAACATTTGAAGATCAGGGAGGGCTAACATCTCATCGAATCCATCCCAGTAGCGTTTTTCAAATATTAGTCTTTTGAGGGGTGGAAAGTTAATGGATTTTCCCGAGAAAGGATTGAAGAGGGTTACCTAGAAAGAATCGTCAGCAAGAATCAACCGACCGGATATGATATTGTAAGGTATCTTCAATTGAAACTTGCAGAGGCTTTTCCGAGTGACATCGTATAAACAACGGCGATCGGAGCTATTATCGGTAGTAGGAACGAGGAGAAAAAGGAGTTGTTGTTGGTGAGGACTGAGGACAATCGTGTTTGTGGTTTTTACGAACGTGCTGCAAATTTTCAAAAGCTACATATTGCCAATGCTTGTAGACTGCACTAAATCTGATACAATCGACCATGGGAACAAGATTATCTAATATCGTATAGAGAAGGTTCTTAGGAAGCCATGCCAAATTTGAGGAATTTGAGGGGAAAGTGATCGGTGCTTTTAGTACATGTTTTAATACCAATCAATCATATGATTTTATGGTGTTTTTGAGGACTCTAGTGCTTAATTTTATCATCTTATGGCTTTAGGTACATTTTGAAGCAAAAAAGAGAATAATAAGGGTCAAAATGATGAATTTCTGGGTCGTACCATGACCTCCCATGAAATCAAGCATGATATGGATGGGTTCCACATCTTTCAAGCTTTCCAACGAGTCCAAGATCACCCAATTCGGAGTTCGAACGAAAAATATACGGCCTCATAAAGTCAAGGGAGGATTTTCCAAAACACCACATGCAGCAACCCTCAAAGTTTGTGCATTTTCAGTATACCTAATGGCCTCCAATGACTTAAGCTTAATATTTATAGATTCTACTCTCTCTTAGCTTTCCATAGAGACCAAAATCATTGTATTTAGAGGTCAAATGAGAGAGTTATGATCATTTGAAGTCAAAATGTCAAATCTGAATTGCTTATACATTCTGATTCGCCAAGGCTGGCCAGAATGTTCACTGCGGCGAAGGATAATGGGTTGGAGCAATAATATTCGCATTTTTTGTCCTTTTAAAGGCTCATTTCCCTAGACACTATAAATACATGTTTTTTAGACTTTCTTAGGGTTCCACTTTGGTGGGAGAACACCCATTCAAAGGTTTCTCTCATCCAAAGCTAGAATCAACCTAAGGTTTTGATTTTCTTTCATTTTACTTTGCATTTGGAGTTGATATTGAAGATCCAATTGCTAGAGGACCTCCTACAGCCTTGGAGCAAAGATTTGAGAATTTTTCCACCTTCAATCTGTTTTGTATCTCTAAACTTTACTCTTTTCTAATTTCCTTCTCCATTATTATTGTAATAAACATGATTTTGATGGATTTTGGGGTTGTAATGAGTGGTTAAACATCCTCTATGGTTGATTGTGGAAGTTGATGTTTGATTTATATACTTTTTAGAATGGTTTTGTGAATTTATTAATATTGGGAAATGAGCTTAAGACCTAGTGCACAAAGGGTTTCCATAGTGATAACTGGAAGTATACCCTTAGGTCTTGATCTTTACCCCTAAATGTGTCGCAATTGACAAAATCAACCTAACCTAGTCAAAAAAGTTTAGAAAATTAGGAATGCCTAGTATTAAATGAATTTTATTAGGGGGAAAAGCATCATCTCAACATTATGTGAGAATCGTATGGACCTAGAGGTAATCAATTCGAACATAGTCTGAGCAATCCTATCGTATGGATCAAGAGGTGACCAGTAGGATTCCCAAGAAAAGTATTGCCTTCTAAAAGTATCAAATTTCATGACTTAGCGAAAAGAAAATAGGGAGTGGGTGTGAGAAATTGAGGGAAAACACAAAAGCGTCAACCTCATACCGGTTTCCTTGGACAAACATAAGTATATTTTCATTCAACTAGGACTTCATGAATATAAATCATAATTGCATCAATGGATACAACCCTAGTTTCCTTCCCTATAGTTTTTCTTTAAAATCAACACATTTGCTTGTGAATCTTTGAAAATCAATTTTAGATTTATTTTGTTTTAGTTTAGTTTATTTTAGATAATCAACACTCCAAATCACCCTTCCGCTCAAATAGTGAAATTCTTGAGTATATTCAATCCTCGCTAAAACCACACTTTCCTTATAGGATCGATATCCGAACTTTTGGTCCATTACATTACTTGTACGATGCGTACGCTTACGGAAAATTGCTAACATAAAGCCATTATTAGGGTTTTTAGGAAGATGAAATTAAAGATTCGAGTTTACTTAATAGGTAAGGAAAAATATAGGAGATTAGATTATATATAGGAATTATGGAGAAAACCCCAAAGGTAACCCTTGCAGACTTTTTAATGAACTCCTAAATATAATAGAAAAACTTGATCTTGATATTGATAATATTAGGGGACAAGAATATGATAATGGATCCAATATAAAAGAAAAACATCGTGATGTGCAAAAAACACTATTAAATATAAATTCTAGAGAATTTCATTCACTATGTGATTGTCACAATCTTTACTGAATATGTGACATGGTCAACTCTTGTGCTAAAGATATATCATTTTTTAGGAGTAGTACAACTATATATTCTTTATTTTCTTCTACAAATAAATGGAAAGTTTTAGAAAATAATATAACTAGTTTAACAATCAAATCCTTGTCACAAACACGTTGGGAGAAATATTGTTTTCTTTAATAACGGGGTTGTTGGCACTAACCTTGAATTTAACAGTCAAGTAAATTCCCCGATGACCCTAAAAAGACTTAAATTGGTGACTATTGGAGAGGGCCAACTAAGCTACCATAAATGGGAAGAAATATTGTTAAATACAAAATTAGGAAAAATCCAAAATATTATTATTTTATATATATATATATATAGAGAGAGAGAGAGACAATAAGCAAAGCTTTTCATTCAACTGAATCCAAAAACAATAGATTGATGAAGAACAAGGGTGGAACAACCTTTCATTGGATAGTTGTACGTACAAAACCTAATATCTCCAACTCTGGATGGGGAAGATGTTACCAAGAGCATCAGCCATCGTGTTGCAGTTCTAAATAGAAAACCAAACAAAAACAAACGAGGAGTTCAGCGTTTGCATGAGTCGGATCTATACTGGGACAACAACCATGCCCACGTTGAATATCAACGAAAGCTTCTACGAGCAAGGCATCTGCATGACCACCATTAGATCACTAACGCCAAAACATCACCACCACACGCTGAAACAAGACAACAACAAAAAAACACAAAAACAAAATAAAAGTCAGATCTATGTGGAAGAACCATTATATTGATAATGAAATCCATATATGTGGGGAAGAACCCATATTATTGAGAGAGAAAAAAGGAGAAAAATATAGGGATGAATGATTTCAGGCCAAGAATTGCCAAAAAATCTCCTATTCTTGAAATCAGAAGAGGGACTGCAAGAAAGAGAAGAAGTAGAGAGAGGAGTGGCAAGCAATATATATAATTTTAAACTATATTAAAAAAATAAAAAATAAAAAGGAATGCAATGTATTAAAAAAATAATTTTATAACCGTGGCTTTAGTTTAAAATTGAAACCATAGTTTTTAACTGGGGCTTTAGTTTAAAAATAAAACTGTGGTTTCTAACTAATAAATCAACTGGAGTGTTCAAAATTGATGAAGAGAATCTCTCAAAAAAAAAAAAAAAAAAAAAAAAGACTATGAGAGAAACATGGCCTTGGCCAAAGAGCTTTGCAGCACTTAAAACTGTGTGTACTATGTTGAAGCGGCTATATCAGTATGACAATTAGAACTAAAAATGATGAACAGAACGGTAATGCAATAAAATGGAACCTACTTGCAGAAATCAGAAACTGATCAAGTCTTGTGTTTGACACAATTTCCTTAAGACAATTTATTGCCCTCGCAATGGTGCTTCGAGTTATTGGCAATACGTCTCCCAGGATAAAATGATCTCCCAACGCAAAATGAAGCACTACCAATGGTTGGCTGTCGAACCAGTACTTGTGCAAAACTCGCTCTCTTAAAATGAAGATGGGAAAGAAGAAATCGAATGCTAAATGCTTGATTGTGTGTCCTATTTATAGACTCGCTCATGGCTTTGTTTGAATGCAGTCCTTGATGCTTGGAAACTTAGGTCGTGTTTGTTGTTCATGGTAGGCCCAGAACACGATGAAATGCATGGAGAAGATGCCCATTCATTCAAATTTCAAAACAGCAGCGTTTGAACTCCCAATGGTAACCTCATTTCGTCCTTAAGCAGCCGGTGTTTGAGGTAAAAAACGGGGATATGTATACGGCCCGGTAGAACCCAGAGCGGCCAGATGAGGGGCGGCGGCGATGCGTGTTGAGTGAACCAAGCATGTGTACTCCTCCCCCCTTCCACAAAACTAGGGTACCCTTGTAGACTGAGCCCGACTATAAGGTAGGTGTATATGCTCTTTAAAAGTCTTGTTCCCGTCACATGTGGGGCCGCGGCTTTTCCTGACTTAAAGCTTTTGTTACCATTTTCAAGTGGTGATGTTTTGAGGCAATTTCTAATTCACTCCTTAATGGTTTTAAGCAACTCATTATATAATCTTCATCTCTTCATGGAGAAGAACACATTCCCATGTGGACCCACTATAAAGAGTTAATGGGACCCATTTGAATTTTAGCTCAAAGATAGCTAATTTATTATCTCGAACCCGTTTTTCAACAATCCTTTGTGAATGAAATTGGTAGAAAGTAATGCAAATGACATCTTTGACAACAGAGAGTTCGGTTAAATTTTATGTATGAGGAAGGCGACTTGTGGCCTTGAACCTTCCTTGTAAAATCTTGCTCGGGGTTCTTGATTGATCGATGAACATGATGTCTTGAGCTGTTGATCGTTTATGTAGCGAGATGATAGCGTTCATGCATGTCTTTCACGACATAGTTGGTTCTCACGATTGTGTTCATTTTGGCCCTGAACAATTCTTGGTTTCAGTGGTGCTCTGGGAAATTGCTATCATTCTCATAGAGCAGCCCGATTCTCACTCACATAGGTGACTTCTTATGGAAGGTATTTTGCTATACCCCACTTGTCTTTAACAAGATATAAGAATCATTAAAAGCGTAGCTTACCACATTCAACAGCTACTTGACATCACTATTAAGTCATAGGAGCGAGTGGAAATTTGTTCTCCGTAGTGATCTTCAATGAGTCACACAAAATTCAGTTGTCCCTTTGAACTAGATCTTGGGGATCTCAGTCGACTAGGTTGGGTTGCCGTATAGCGACTCTTTAGTGTATAGGCTTTAAACACATTTCCCTCGATAGTTTTATTTTACTCTGGTTAAACCTTTGGTTAACGGATCCATAATGTTCTCTTTCCAACCTTATGTATTCAATGGTCCTTAATACCATTAGAGAGAGAAGTTGTCTTACGGTGTGTCTTGCCAGATATGTCGAGACTTATAGATTATATATGTGACTTTGTGCTCTTCCGATTCTTTGATTGACTATCGCAGTGATCACGAGATAACGAGCACGGAGTTGGCCACATTTGAATATCTTCTAGGAAGTAAGCCAGCCACTCGCTGCGGCTTTATCTAATGCAATAAACTAAGATTCCATCGTGGATACAGCGATACGTTTGCTTAAGATTTCGAATACAGCTCCCAGCTTTAGTGTAAATAGATAGCCGCGTGGACTTGAGTCTTTGGTGTCGGATATCCACGTCGGCGTCACGAGTATCAGCCCAGTCTTGGTGGATATTTTGAGTAGTGAAATCCATGAGGTTTTGGGTGTATTTTCAAATACCTCGAAACTGCAACTATTACCCACTTCCAGTAGTCAGGACTGGATTGCGTATCCTCAATTTCGGCCAGTGGCGTAAGCTATGTCTGGACGGGTACAATTCATGACGTACATTAGGCTTCCAATTGCTTGTGCATATTCTTATTGTGATATGCTTTGCCATTATTTTGGATAAATGTAGATTTACATACAGGTGTTCTCATTAGTATTATCATCTTGTTTAAATTTCTTGAGAATTTTCTCAATGTAATAATGATTGAGATAATATTAGTCCATCGATGTTTAGAGATCTTTATCCCAAGTATAACATAGGCAACACCTAAGTCTTTCATGTTAAACTTATTGTTAAGCAACAACAGTAGTTTTTAATGACTTCATTATTACTACCATAATGAAATATCATCGACATAGAGACAAATAATGCGAGACCCCGTTCTGTGTTCTTGACATATACACATTTGTCACACTCGTTGATTTTGAACCCATTTGTCATCATTACCTTGTCAAATTTCTCATGCCACTGCTTTGGTGCTTGCTTTAATCCATAAAGGTATTTAACAAGCCGACAAACTTTCTTTTCTTGACTTGAGCAAATAAACCCTTAGTTATTCCGTATATATTTCTTCATTCAAGTCACCATTTTAGAAAGTTGTCTTTACATCCATTTGATGTATCTCGAATTATGTATAAACGCAATAGCTATTCGAATGGATGATATTCTTGTAAGCGGTGAATAGGTATCAAAATAATCAACCTTCTTTTTGCTTGTAACCTTTGATAACCGGTCGGCCTTATATTTATCAATAGATCCATGCCTTTCATTTTTCTTCTTGAATATCCATTTATATCCTAGAGTTTTGAACCTGGTGGAAGATCCACTAATTCCGCGTATGATTTTTGCAAAATGGATTCTACTTCATCGATTTATAGCCTCTTTCCAATATGGGCGCCGGGGCTCGACATTGCTAAGCTTTGAGGCTCATCTTTTAACAAATCGTTAGAAAATCTGGACCAGCAGTTTTGATGTTTCTAGTTCTTTTCTTCAGCGTCTAGGTTCATCATCATCTTGTTGGCCTTGACTGTTGCTTATTCTGTTGAGTATCATGAGTTTTGTTACTTAGGATTCGACTCTTGTGGTTGTAAGGAAATACATTTTCAGATCACGATCCTTGACTTGATAATAGTATTGACATACATATCGAAAATTCACGATTTATGAATCGAGAGCGATAAACACTACTGTGTTGCATATCCAATGAGAAACATAATCAACTATTTTGGTCCTATTTTAACCTTTTTAGGTATAGGTACCGCCACTTTAGCCAGACACCCCCACACACTTTTAAGTATTTGTAAGAAGGTCTTTGACCTTTCCACACCTCATAGGGGGATTTATTGGTTTTCTTTTGAGGTATTCGGTTGAGAATATAATTTGCGGAAAGAATTGCTTCCCCCCACAAATTTTGAGGTAGTCCAGAACTTAATAGTAATGCATTCATCATTTCTTTTAAAGTTATGTTCTTATGTTCAGCAACCCCATTTTGTTGAGGTGAATAAGTGCTGATAGTTTGGTGCCAATGATATACCACATGTTGTGAACAAAAATCACCCAGGTGCTTCATTTTCACCACATCTATCACTTCTTATCACCTTGATCTTTCTATCAAGTTGGTTCTCCACCTCATTCTTGAAATGTTTAGAAAGCATTTCCAATGCCTCATCTTACTTCTTAATGAAGTAAACATAACGATTATCTTGTGCGATCCTCGATTAATGTAGGCTGCTAGCGATTAATTACTCAAAAAGTGCTATTCAGGTCCTGTTATTATTGGTTTTGGGCACTTTTGTGTGCTAATCAACAGATTAACCCGATTTGCACATTAAGGTCATGGCTATTCTAACGTCGCATTTTGTGGCTAATTTTGTAGTTTTTGCAAGCTAATGCAGGAATTTGTTGAGTCGATCCAAGCACGTAAATTCGAGTGGAACTTCAGTGCATATCTAAAATCGAAGGAAAGAAGGAGGAGCGACGAAGAAGGAGCGAAGTAGAATTTCACAGGTGCGAAATTCTGCGATCTTGAGGTAGCAGCCCCTACGTGCCTTTGTTCATGTTTATGTTATTTTACTTGTTGGTCATCTTTTTAGCTTTCTTCCTAATTTGCCCCATTGTAATAGTATTTTCTTTTGGTTTTTTTGGTATTTTGTATAAAGGGTTGGCTATAAAAGCCCCCAGATAGTCACTGTAAAGGGATCTCTTTCATTTTTTATAAAATTTCTTTTTGGGGGAAGCTTTGGCTCAGCTTCTTTCATACCTTCCTTTCCCTCGCTTTCTCTCCTTTTCTTGGTAGCCAAACACCCTTTGATGATGATAAATCAAGGGATGTTCGGCTAAACCTCCCCCATCCTTGAAGGGGAAGGCCACTGGGTGCCAGTTTTGAGGTAAACCAACTGTTCTTTTGCTTTCCATGTGAGCATTTATGGTTGTTTACGTTCGTGCTTTTCACAATAGGTTTAAATCTTCAAAACTGACCCTCACTATCATGTATTTGGCAAGCTTTTTGGGTACAGTGGATACTTACCACTAGATCCACTTTTATCCAGTTAGTTGTCTTCTATTAGTTACTGTAGGGTGAGTTTTTGAGATGTGTTCTCACCGTCAGGGACATTTATGCCCATTAAATGCCTTGTTTGAAGGAAAATTTTAGGGTTTAGGTTTAAAAATTTAAATGAATATCCGAGTTCGGAAATGACTATGGGTCATCCTCCCGACTCGAGAAAAGACCCGAGACATGTTGGTTGCCTTAAAAACACAACCTGAGTGGCACGAGACTTCAAGGAGTTCTTTTCTTATTTTTCTTCATTTTTAATTTCAATGCACCTGACCTGACCCCTCATTGTTTTTACCAAAATCCCAATGTTTTTATAAATTCCCAGAATCCAAGCCAAATTCACCATTTTGGACTTCACTGCAAATTGTTTGTACAAAGAAAACCCATCCACGTGTTAGGCCACAGAGCCATTTATCTTTGCGGTAACTTTGCTCTGTGATAGGAGAGTAGGTTTATAAATTTTGTTGATTAAGGCACTTTCTTGTAGCGCGAATCAAATGGTATTTGCTAGGGATGGTGCCTAAGTGCAATTGATGAGCAGTTGAACACTTGTGATCCTCATCACAAGATCTGGTGAATTTTCTTTTATTTTTCTATTTACCAGTTTCCTGGCAGTTTGTCAATGTTGCTTCTCTGTTTATTTATTTTTTAGTTAACATTACCCCTTTTGGGTAGAATTGTTTGTCTCCTTTTCCTTGTTTTGTGTTTTCTGTCGTAGTGCAAGGAAGTACATTTCAGGTGGATAAATAATTAGAGGCGAGGTGATTAAAGTCGGTGTTCTTCGAGCCTAATGCGGGTGGAAATTAGTTTTGAGACGATGGAATATCTAGAGGAACGTAGTCGACCAGCCCTTGGAGAGAAATCTAAATGCATATAAGTCCATGAGGGACTATAGAAACCCTCCATGGATGAGTGTGCCCTCATGCATGGTGCCTCCAACACACACACCATATGGAAATTCTTACAAACCTAGTTGGAGGAACCACCTAAACCTCTCATGGGGACGGAACCTACCTGATATGCACCTCCTCCACATCGCGGTGTGTGACTCCTGTTCTCCAACCACCACGTTCCCGATCTCAGTTGAACAGGCCATTCTGGACCTTACCAAGCTAGTAGGTGACTTTGTGGAAAAGCAGAAGACAATCAATGCTCAATTAAGTCAAAAAATTGACACTATGGAAAACAATGTGAACAAGAGAATCGATGGACTTCAAAGTGAAATGGAGCATAGGTGTGACTGCGATCTCCATTTCAAAATTTCACTTGGTCGACATGTTCGTACGAGAGGAGTGAATCTAGAGAAGAAGAGTGCACGATTGACACCACAGTGGAGCAATGTAAGCGACAAGAAGAAACCTCCCCAATGATGGCGAGGAGACGGTGGAAGAACACGAAGTGTGAATTTACCCTGCACTAACTTTCAGTCTACATCTTTGCCTTCACATCACAAACCCAGCCCGAAATTCTGGCTGGCTGACTAGGTCATCCCACCTTTGTTGCCTATTCAATATTTTAGGAAGTTAGTGGCCTCTGTCGGACCTTTGCCCTTTACATCGAGACGTGCTTGTTGCTCACAACTGCGATGGCATAAGCGGATGGTTCGGTCTTGGTTGAGACATGGAGCTTTGGACCCTGACAATTCCACTAAGCTCCACCGGTTCAGCTGACCTCCGAGGCTAGAGAAATTGGTTTTGGGGGGCTTAGTCTCCCCCACTTTTTGTTTCCATCTTTTCTTATTTTATTTTATTTTATTTCGATTTCTTTAATTTTTCTTTTTAGATGTTCTCTAATTTTTAGTTAATCTTTGTTCCTAGCTTATTTTCATTTTCTACATTTTTTTTTATTTTTCTGTGTTTTATTTTTGCAGTGCGTCTTTGAAGTTTGAGCGGGGATGCTTAAGTTTTGAAGCGGATGTTGCGAGATAGTTTGCGGAAGTGAAATTTCGCGAAATTTCTTTGCGAAATTTCGCACCCGATTAACAAAATTCTTCACACCCCGACTTATTTCCATATATATAAAACAAAAAAACAAAAAAATATTATTTTGTTTCACCAAATAATAAATAAACTAAATAAATAAATAAATAAATAAAATAAATAATAATAATAATTTATTATTTTGTTTTTCTCGAAAAAAATTTTGCACCGGTCTGAGGAGATTTCTCACTTTCGCCTTTGGTGCGAATTTTTCGACCCCTCCTAATTTTGCAACCCCATTTTGTTTCGCCCATAACTTTCTCATCCAAACTCCGTTTTGGGTAATTTTGGTACCGTTGGAAAACTTAGAGAGTGTAGAATCCAAATATAGCTAGAAAGAACACTTTTGAAATTATTATGAAGGTTTAATTTTCAAAATGCTCCAACTGGTCACTTTTTTCCTCACTTTTCTTCTCCTAACTTGTTCATTTGAAGCCCAAATGGAGTGAATAAGGTCTCGGTGGAAAGCTTGTGAAGTCTCCTATCCAAAAACGGGTACATCTCATAAATGAGGTAACACTTCCTTCTCTAACTTTCCAATCTAAGCCCCATTGCGGACAATGTGACATTTGGTTAGGGGGAGAGTTAGCGAAGGAAGTGGCATTTATTTATGTTTTTGTTACTATTTTGAGCAAGCCCATTTTGTATGTTCAGTGGCTTGATGGTTTTCCTTTTTGTGAAGTTGTTATACTATATAGCTTACTTTTTCAATTCAAATTGCACCCATTTTTGCACCCATTTTTTTGTGGTTTTGCCTAACCTGCAAGTTGGAAAATTTAAACTTTGTCTTATCCTGTTGATGTTAGATTGATGCCATGCCTAGTTGAGTGGATGATTAGTTGAATTCTTGTTACTTTCGACCTTTTTCTTCCACCTCTATCAAACCACTCACTATGCACATTAGGTTTCAACAATAGGCTGAAAAACTGCCTAACCTACTAAACTTTGCAAAACCTACCCTAGTTTCATTGACTACCTTTAAATAGGTTAAGGACCCCCATGAAAAGGAGGCTAATGTGTCTTCCAAAATAAAAAGAAGTGAAAAAGAAAAAGAAGAAAAAATTGCAGCTTTGCCTTAAAACCGAGGCAGTCAGGGGTATATGGCGAAAGTCTTTAAAGCCTAGTGCCATAGCTTGACTAGTTTGGGAGCCACTGACTTAGTGCTCGCTACACGAGTGGATGGGTGGAGTTTAGCAAATTGTAGGTGCTGGAGTTTCGAAATCATTCGAAGTCTGGGGTGAAACCTGAAGAGTTAGTGGTCGAAAGACCCTTATGACTTGATGCCCTAAGCCTTACTTGGTTGGGAGTCATCGGTGGATCTCCGTTACATGGACTTTGGTGAAGTCGATTCCTCAGCATTGCACCCCTACAACGTAAAAAGAGTTGTGGAATAAGAGTGGGTCCTGATCTATTTAGGTTGGTTTAATGTCTACAGAGGTGGAGGCGGTAAGCGGATTTGGGGGGGAGAGTGCAGTTTAGCAGTTTATTATTGAAGCGTTAAACAAACATGGTTTTGGTGGAAGTCTACGGATTTGATTCGAGATAGGCTCTTTGATACTCAATTATGTATGGCATTCATTCTCTCAAGATGGTTATTGGGCAGGGTTTCAGTGATTCTCATTGAGGGTTAGGCATTACTCATTCAACCTTTTTGAAATACCATTTTTTGGAAACATCATTTTGTTATTGTTTTGTATGCTCTCTCTTTCTTTCTTTCATTGCTAAGGGACTAGCAATGTGTAGGTTGGGGGGTGTGATTAGTGCTCAAAAAGTTCTATTTTGAGTCCTATTTATTGTAGGTTTTGAGCACTTTTTGTGTACTAATCAACCGAATTAACCCGATTTGCACATTAAGGCCAAAGACTAATTCTCTTGTCGCATTTAGGGCTAATTTTGTGATTTGCAAGCTATTAATGCCAAATTTGTTGAGTGGATCCAAGTACGTAGGAATTAGAGTGGAACTTCCGAGGTTGTAGATCTGAAATCGGGAAAGGAAGAAGCGAGAGCGAGGAGAATTTCGCACCACAATGCGAAAATTTCGCACCATGGTGCGAAATTTCGCACTAGTGCGAAATTGCCTTCCTGTGCACTGTTCATGTTTATGTTGACTTTTTTACTTCTGTTGGTCATCTTTTTGCTTTCTTCCTAATTTGCCCCATTGTAATAGTATTTTCTTTTGGTTTTTTTGGTATTTTGTATGAAGGGTTGGCTATAAAAGCCCCCAGACAGTCACTGTAAAGGGATCTCTTTCATTTTTTATAAAATTTCTTTTTGGGGGAAGCTTTCAGCTCCCCCGCTTCTTTTCTTCTGCTTCACTTTCCCTCACTTTCTCTCCTTTTCTTGGTAGCCAAACACCCTTTGATGATGACAAATCAAGGGATGTTCGGCTAAACCTCCCCCATCCTTGAAGGGGAGAGCCCTTTGAGTGCCGGTTTTGAAATTAAACCAATTTGTTCTCTTGCTTTTCATGTGAGCATTTTATGGTTGTTTCACGTTCACCTTTTCCTGACCAGGTTTAAATCTTCAAAGCGGCCCATATTTATCTCATGTATTTGGCAAGCTTTTGGAGTACGGTGAATACTTACCCACTAGATCCACTTTTATCGATTAATTATCTTCTATTGATTCTTGTAGGGTGAGTTTTTGAGATATGTTCTCAAATCGGGAGCATTTATGCCGATAAATGCCTTGTTTCAAGAAGGAAAATTTTAGGGTTTAGGTTTTAAAGCTAAAGGAAGATCCGGTTCGGGAAGCCAGCTATAGGTCATCCTCCCAGCCAGCGAGGAAAAGACCCAAGGACATGTTGGTTGGCCTAAAAACCCTAACCCAGTGGCCTGAGACTTCAAGGAGTTCTTTTCTTATTTTTCTTCATTTTAATTTCAATCTGCACACAACTAACCCTCATTGTTTTTACCAAAATCCCACTGTTTTTATAAATTCCCAGAATCCAAACCAAATTCACCATTTTGGACTTCACTGCAAATCGTTTGTACAAAGAAAACTCATCCCTGTGTTCGACCCTAGAGCCTTATGCTGCGGTAGCTTTGCTCTGAAGTAGGAGAGTGGGTTTATAAATTTGTTGATTCGAACACCTCTTGTGCCTGAATCACGCACACACTCTGGTTTTGGATCATTTTTTTTTTTTTTTTTTTTGGTCATATATCCGTTAACATTTGAGTGAGGTTCTGCCTCTCTTTCGAATTGAAGTTCTTGCAAGTTTAGATTCCACACAAATCTCACATTTATGATTTGGATCTATTTTAAATTTAGGCAAACATTCCATATTAATTAATCTACGTAATGTATTATAATTAACATGTCCTAGTCTACCATGCCACACATTTGAAGACTCAAGCATATGAAGACGTGTTGTATTAATATTCTTAATAGGAGGTACAATGGTTATTACATTCATTTTGAAGAGCCCATTGCTCATGTACCCCTTCCCCACATACATCCCATTTTTGGTGAGGATGAAGTTGTTTGAGACTAACACCAACTTGAAGCCCTTTTTACTCAACAATGATCTAGACACTAGATTCTTTCGAATTTCTGGCACATGTAACACATCATTGAGAGTAAGTTCCTTGCTCGATGTCATCTTCAATACTACTTTCCCTTGGCCTTCAACCTTGGAAGAAGAGGAGTTGCCCATAAAGAGTTGTTCTCCATTATCTATGCTATGATATGATGAGAACGTCTTCTTGTCTGAGCAAACATGATGAGTAGCCCATGTGTCCATCCACCATTCCTTGGTATTGTTGCCAATGAAGTTCACCTCGGTGACTACGGCTGTGAGGTTCATGTTTGAGACATCGTGCAAAGGCCGTCCGCCAGTCACATTGAAGCCAGGGCATTTCTTCTTTGGATTCCCTTGGTCCTTGTGACTATGACAGTCCTTAGCACGATGCCCTTGCTTGTTGCACACATAGCACTTGCCTTAGAACTTTTTCGTAGGACCTTGCTTGGGACCATTGCCATTGTGTTTCCTCTTCTTGTTATTATGGGAGGTTTGCCCTTGTTCCACAACATTGGCCTTGGATTCCATGATGGCCTTGCCTGCCTTCTTTTCAGATGCACGGTTGTCTTCCTTTATTCTCAGCCTTACTATCAAGTCTTCAAGTCTCATTTCCTTCCGCTTATGCTTTAGGTAATTCTTAAATTCTTTCCATAGGGGTGGCAATTTTTCAATAATTGCAGCTACTTAGAAGGATTCACTAAGAGACATCCCTTCTGCATGTATGTCATGCAAAATCACTTGTAGATCTTGAACTTGGCTTATCACAGTCTTAGAAGCAAGCATCTTGTAGTCTAGGAATTTTCCCACTACAAACTTCTTGATCCCTATATCCTCAGTCTTGTATTTTTGTCCAAAAAGTTCACGGTTCTCTTGCGGTATTGAAGGCGCGATACACATTATACGGTGTGTTGTCGAAGCCATTGAAGGTAGTTGTGGCCTGAAATCGGCTTATGCTTTCATGCTTCTGTGACCACTTAAGATTGTTGAAGCGGCTATATTAGTATGACAATTAGAACTAAAAATGACGAATAGAACGGTAATGCAATAAAATGGAACCTGCTTGCATAAATCAGAAACTGATCAAGTCTTGTGTTGGACACAATTTCCTTAAGACAACTTATTGCCTTCGCAGTGGTGCTTCGAGTTCTTGGCAATACGTCTCCCAAAATAAAATGATCTCCTAAAGCAAAAGGAAGCACTACCAATGGTTGGCTATCGAACCAGTACTAGTGCAAAACTCGCTCTTTTAAAATGAAGATGGGAAAGAAGAAATTGAATGCTAAATGCTTGATTGTGTGTCTGTTATAGACCGCTTTCATGCTTGTTTAGTACAGTCCTTAACTTAGGCTTGGGTGTGTCTGTGTTCATGGCAGACAAACACAGTCGCGTCTATGGAGAAAATGCCCATTCATTCAAATTTCAAAACGACAGCGTTTGGACTCCCAATGGTAACCTACGCTCGTCGCAAAATGACAGCGTTTGAGGTCTAAAAAACACTTAAGGATATGTATACATGTGACCCGTGAACCGGTTCGATTCGGTCTGGCCTTACGATGCGTGTGATGAACCAAGCATGTACTAGGTCCTCCCATCCATGGCCAGGGTCGCCAGGGCCCAGACCCAGCTTCTGAGGTAGGTGTATATATCACTCTTTAAAGTCTTGTTATCACATGTGGGACGAAGCTTTCACGAGCAAAGGCTTTTATTCTGGATTTTTCAGTGGTGATGTTTGGAGGTTTTGAGTGACTCGATATATGTCTTCGTCTGTACATTGGAGGAGAAGCAGCGTTAAGTGTGGACCAGCTCTGAAAAGTTTGTGGGGCTATTTTAATTTTTAATTCGCGGTCATTAATTTATTATCACCAGATGTTTTTTCCAACATACTATTATGGCCAAAGAGCTATGCATCACTTAAAACTGTGTGTACTATTAATAAGGGATCAAAGGTTTTATGTTCAGTACTTCTTTTAAGAAATGAAAATCATAGCCACCATATATGGTTTTAATGCTAAAGTTAATAACCTTGGCTAGTGACTGTACTTTTGAAAAATTTAAGAATGATTAAAACTTTGCTATCCATCCATAAACCTTAAATCATTTATATATTTTTTTTGTACAAGGGGTGTTTTTTTTTTATAATGCAGCCTTTTAATAATTATAAAGTTGACGTCAAAAAATAATTATAAAGTTATTTTATTTCATTTTTATTCTATTTTTTCTTATATAATAAATTTAAGTCAAGTTATATTTAAGATTTTATGATTTACGTAATAAGTTATTATTTCAAATTTATGTTGCTCCTAGAAAACTAGACAACAACACCATATGGTGGTACCTATTGAGGATTGTTTTTTTTTTTTTAATTTAATTTTATTTGCAATAGATTTTTTAAATTTAATTTTATTTGTAAGGGATTTTTTTAATCATTTGTAAGGGTTAATTATATAAATAGTGTCTCAAATTTTTTATTTTTTCTATTTTCATGTCTCAATTTTATTCTTATTCAAACATTTAATTATTTTTAGTAATATATATATATATATATATATATATATATATATATATATATATAACTTAGTGTGAATTGTTTTATATATAATTGAGTCAAGCCTCGTTGGCTTGTATTTCCTTTATTTTTAAGTTTGAAACTTTTGATTTATAAACATATAACCGATGAAATGGGCATTTTAGAACTTTACTAAGAGAAAGGCCCTGTTATTAATGGGAATTATGTAACCCATATAAGAGAAAATGAGGGGTTGCTATGGGTTAACCCTACACCATTTTTAATGTTACTTTTTTTTTTTTACTTCTTTTTTAATCTTACTTTTAAAAAAGTCTTTATTTTATTCTTGTAAAAATAACATTTCTTTTAAAATTTATGTGTAAATACTTCAAATAATTTAGGATATTAATGTCAAAATTAAATTACTATTCAAGTAAAAAAAATAGAAATAAATAAATAAATTTAAAAATATGTGTATTATTTTATCTCTTTTAATTAACTCATTCATTTTAAAAATATAATGATATGCTAATGAATTATTTTTAATACAAATAATATAATTATATTAAATCACTTAAATTTTGTTTATAATCCAAATCACTGCATCAATCCTAATAACCTTTTAAAAATTCTTAAAAATAAATTATTAGATTGAAAATAATTGAAAATATTTTATTTAAGATTCAAAATAACCATATCGCGCTCATGATAAGACAACCAAGAATTTCTTATCTCTTGAGCTTTTTTTGCACTAAAGAAGCACTTCTTCTGCACAGAAGAAGCACTTCTTCTGCACAGAAGAAGCACGATATGCACATACTCTTCAAAATATTGCTCGAAACTAGAAAGTGCTTGTAAAAATTTTTGGGATGAAAAATCTAAGAGCATTTTTTTTTAAGTAAATTATCCTATATTTGAAATAAATCATACATAAATTGATCTTTATATATATTCACATTCGAGGAGCTCTAATGAGAGGAAGCATCACGATAATATCATGTCAAAACCCCAACAAAAGCTTCCAAAGAGCGTTGATGACATTTTGTTCGGGACTTTCACTAGCTCTTTTCACCATCCTCCATAGCTCAAAGCTTTTATTTGCTCTTTTCACCATCTTCCATAGCTTGGGCTCTTACTGGCTCATGTTGCTATCCTTCTTAACTCAAGTACGTCAACTCTTTTCGACAAAGAAGATAATGAATGTCTCCCCTCGATCGAATGAATGTTGGTTGGAAGAGGATAATAGAGTTGAAAGAATTGATGGAAGAAGGATGAATATGAGTCAGACAAAAAGCTTTAGGGAGGTAGAGAAAGAAGAAGGAAGAACAAATTAAAGAAGACAATAACTATTAGTAAAACTCTCTTTTTGGTATACTTGTGACAAGATGAAGTTGTACATCGGCCTTATCCTTGAACATGAGAATGCATCCTCCCACTGGGCATGCCACCTTGTGATTTCCATGGTGCGCTCGCAAGTGCGCCTTAGATAGGCTCTCATGAATCTCCTGGTTATTATAGTACTGGCATATCACTTTCTTCTCCCTCATCTTTCCTTTTTGTTGAAGAAGATCAATGGAAATTTATGGATGATCGGTCCAACATTTGCAGACAAAGATATGTACGATTAATCCACAAAACTTTCAACTCTAATTGAACAAAGACAATTAATCGGATAAATCTATCATAATAGAAGAGTACTTTCTTAAACTATCTTTGCAATCCCAGCAAATATACACAATCACTCCATATTTGGCATCTTCCCACGTGTTAAACCTGAATCTTGCATTGATACCATTTTATTGGGAAATCTCATGAACCATTCCTTGTTCATATTGGTATGATTTTATCAATTTTGGGCCTAGCCCTCATAGTTTTGTTTTTGGGTTTTTCCTCCAAAATGTCTCATATCAATTGGATATTGTATATGCTTATATACTCATAAGCTTTCTTATTCCTGACCAATATGGGACATTCCTAACAGATCCGTCATAAGTGAAGAGTACTTTCTTGAACTATTTTTTGCAATCCCATCAAACATACACAATCATTCTATGTTCAGCATCCTCCCACATGGTTAAACTTTAACCCAGTTCTAATACCATTTTGTTGGGAAACTTCATGGACTCTTTCCCTATCCACATTGGTACTATATTGTCCACTTTAGGCCTAAGCCCTTATAGTTTTTTTTTTTTTTTTTCTCCAAAAGGTCATTAGATGTTATCCATGTTTATATACTTATAAACCTTCTCATTCCACTTTGGGGGTACTCCCAACAATCCTCCCCTCAAACCGGAATTTGTTGTCTTTCATTGTATTTTACATGAAGCACCACTTGCTAAGGGTTCACTGCAGCATTTTGTTCAGTATCCTTCCACATGGTTAAACCTGAACTCTTCTTTGATACCAGTTTGTTGGGAAACCTCATGAACTCTTTTCCCATCCACATTGGTAAGATATTATCCGCTTTGGGCCTAAGCCATCATAGTTTTGTTTTTAGGTTTTTCTTCTAAAAAGTCTTATACCAATTGAATATCTATGCTTATATACTTATAAACATTCTTATTCTTAACAGATGTGAAAATTCGGACACATTCCCAACACTCCAAAAAACTATCAAAATTCAAAGAGTTTACTAAAGAAAACCTCATAATCAATCGGAATGGAAGAGTTTCTTGCTAATGAGAGACGACAAAACACCCAATCTTCTTGCACTATTGTCCTTCTTCAATGGATGACAGAGAGTTTTGTGTTGTGTATCAAGAGGAGTTTACATTTAACCGCAGCCTTCTTGACAACGTGTAATTTTTATTTAAAAATAATACGAATCAATGTCTTTTTCTTCTTCTTTTTTTGTGCTGAAAATATTAAAAAAAACAATAATAGTAATTTAATGGCAACATTTTTTTGAAAGCTAATATATATATATATATATATATATATATAATTAATTTTATTAAATATTCTCAACTTTGTTTTTTTTTTTACATCTATTCACTTTGTATTATAACATTGTAGTATCTTGTTCTTATGGAGACAATAACCCAGTCCCTTCTTATGTCCAGTTTAACCCTACATCATTGGGTCAGGTTTCATTGGAGATAATATCAACATTTAAAGTATGAATTAATTTAATATGTTTTTCTTTAATAACTTAAATACAATTTAATTTAAAATGATATGAAATCCTAAACATCTATTATATCAAGACAGTATTAGTAATTTTTATATTAGGTATACCAAATTCATGGGTGGCTTCACAAATCACAATTATGAAAACGTGATACAATCCCACATCTAGCACCACATGAAATTGTGGAGTAATACTTAGGCCTAAGAGGTTCTCTAATCTATCACGTCGGTCTTTTTGGTTGGCTCTCCATTAGGCTTGAGTACTTATCATTGGTGATTTCATTGAGAGTCGGTGAGTAACGGGAAAAGACTACCTGGAAGAGGGCTACTTGATGCCCCAAGAGAGGGTCTGGAATGAAAGCAATCAAGAGTGCTAGTCGTCCATGGATGTTTGGCTTCTCTAGAGGTGGACAATGATGTGATCACACATCAGCTCTACATGAAACTATGGAGTGGTACCTAAACTTGAGAGGTTCTCCCATCTATCAGACCGATCTTTTAAGTTAGGTTTTCCTATTGAACTTAGGTACCAATGAAAACCCCAAATCAAAATTATATTAATTCAACTTGTTACCTATTATTCTAAGTGGAATTATATCATTCAAAATTTCCTTTTCTTTTTCGAACGGTTGTGAACTAATAGAAGTGAAGATGAAGACAGAAGAGTTTGAAGCTTGAGAATGGTCGCTATAGGAAAATATTCCATGCTTTGATACCATGTTACGTTCAAAGAGTTGAAGAAGAAAGAAAAATGCTATATTCTTTCTTTCTTCATAAGTGAAAGAAATAGGTGCATAGGAATATATAGTTAACTAGAGCGTCTTTGACAGCGACGAGAAGAAATGAGGCTAAGTGACTTCAGCTAGGATGAACCAATAAACCTATTGACAAGTCAACAACGAGATAGATCGAATTGATTTTGCATATTGAGATCGATGGTCTAATTCATGGGCCGCTTGTATTAGATGAACTGTGAGACAGATTTATGCATGAAGAATTACAATTTTAAAGAAGAAAAAAAAATTAAAATTGTAATTTTGGTCAAAAATCCAGGAATTTTCACAGATCTCGAATACCAACGGACTTCTTTGTTAGATCGTCTACGCGAAATCTAGCTACCAGTTGTCGAATTTGTGGTGCGAGGCAGGCGAATTCGTGTTGCCGGCGTGGAGGAGTGCGGGACACTTGGCGCTTTATGAGTGGCTCAGAAGGTGCCGTGTCGCGGCGAATGGGTCGAACGTGGGCGAGTGGGGGCTGCACATAGGACACATGGCATCATGCCATTGAAGGAGAAATTCATGTTAGATGGATAAGGGATAAGAGTGAAATGATGAGCCGATGAGGTTGGCGTATGGCGATGAGGACAATCTCTTGACCCCAGCCATTAATAGTTTGGATGGAGGAAAAAGAAGGAAATAGAGAGAAAGAAAGAGGAAAGAGAAGGGAGTTTTAGAGAAGAAGCTCTACCTTCTCTCTCTAGTTCCCGATGATCGGTCAGACAAACTTGGTGAGCGAAGCTGAAAGTTAGTACGCTGCGAGAATTTCACAGCGTGAGTGCCCAGTATTGGGGAAGTTTCAACAAACTCCGGGAGGTATGGGTTCTTCTCCTACTTTAGTTATTTTTGGCTTAAGAGTCATTCAAATGGAATGGATGGTGTGAGGTAATGAGTAGTCGTTTGATCAGTCCCAGAACCTTGGGGCGAATGTTGAAATTACTGTGACCTGGCCGAATCGTCAGTTGATTCTTGGTGGAAATAGTCCCTTATATGGTATTGTTGTATGTTATTGGCAGTGTTTGAATAATATGCAAATTGTGTGTTGATATATTATTTACATGTTTAAATAACATGTTGTGTATGTAAATTTTATTAATATATCGTGCTTGACCGTATTAACATGTATTATATAGAGGAAATGGCATAATGTATTTCATATACCTTTGGGACACCAGGAAACGATGGGTGTGAGTGCATGACAAAGAAAATAGGAGGTTGTCAGAATAATGATTTTTTTGTATGTATTCAAATAGAAATTGCTCCGAGAAAAGTTGTTAGAAGAGAATTCAGCGTTGGGAAATCGTCCGACAATTCCGTCGGGAGAACCCATGGTGTTTTTAGGTCTGCAACAAGAGATTCACCTCGGGTGTCAGCAATTTATAACTCGGAGGTTGCCTGATTAAAACAAATATTTTTGTTTGAGAGACGTTTTCATACATGCCAAAGCATGTGTGAGGGTTGAAGTGAGGACTCAGGGGGGCATGAGGGTGGGCGTATAGCGTTAGTGGGAATCATGGTCGCTTTAATGTGTGTGTTTTCCATTGCGTGTAGTGACTTGGAGTGGGAGTAACGCCGTAGGAGATTATCATTTCTTGGGGCGTTCTTCGCGTCTTTGGGATCGCTCAAGTACGGGGTGTATTCGAGAGACGGCGCTGTGAGTAGCCTTTTGAGAAGAATGACCGTATTGGCTTTGATATATTACTAGTAGGGAAACATGTATTATAATTCTTGAATTTGATATATGTTTTGAATAAAGTGAAATTAAGCTGAAGCTGTAATATAGTTAGTATTTTTTTTTTTGTAAGTAAGGATGTATGGGCCCGGCATTGGCTGTTTACTCATATATGGAATCTGTATTATGAGAACACCTGAAAATTCTATTTGATTGGCCCAGTCAGCGAGGCTAGAATGGGCGTCACACAGGTGATTTTTTTAAGGGCCCAGGACAAATTAAAACCAAAAAAAATTATTTTAATCTAGAAATGGCAATTCGGGTGGTCAAGCCGACATCAGGTCGATCCAAATTTAGCTCGGTTTTTCGAGACTGTAAATTATGATCCAGCTTAGCCTTAATTCAGGTGGAGCCAAGGGCTACCCTAATAATGAGAGCTTAAATTACTCTGCTCCCCATTCTAAATCTCTTCCTCTAGTTTAAAATTTAATGGGCCAATTAGTTGCACATTTATTTGACTTATATAATAAACTTTTAACAAAATATATATATTATAAATAATTTTACATTATGTATTTTTAAAAAATAACAGAGTTTACTTATAAATTTTTCCCACATTTCCAAACGTAATCCCATATATTTAGGGGCCAATAATTGAGTATTTAATTAGGAGGGGGCATTTATCCCCTAAAAGGAACTACAGCACATAATACTAACAAGTGAAAACTTTATATAAAATATGTCAAGGGTTCATTTTTCCTTATTGAAATTATTTTTCAAAAATTTGATGGGGGCATGTGCCCCTTAAGTGGGTCCGCCACTGTATTCAATGAACAAAATTTTTAGAAGATATTTTTTTTTTTTTAGAATTATTTTCTAAGCTTATTTTTTTATTTAAAATTTGAATATAATTTAAATAAAGAAATTAAGTGAAGGGGGGGTGGGATTAGGAGCAAGCTTAGAGATGGACCTATGAACGGGCTTATGGGTAGGCCGTAAAGCCTTTAGAACGGGCCTAAAAAGAAGCCGTATCCAAAAAACAGGCTTGGACCGGGCTGGGGGACCCTATAGTTAGCTAACCGATTCCTGATTGTTAGTTAGCTGAGTGGGTTAGTTAGCGGGCTGGCATATACTAAAGTTACAAAACTAAACTAATAAATTTGACATTGTACAAATACTTGCAAGTAATAAGCAACGAAAAAAAGAAAAGAGAAAAAAATTTTCTTTCTCATGAAAGGTGAGAAAAAATAAACCAAATAAGTGAGAAGAAAACAAGAGATATTTATAAATTTTCTTTACTTTCTTATTTATTTATAATTTTCTTTGCATCCAAATAGATATTCCTCCAAAATGCTAATTGCGCATGGCTGAGACTACTGAACAAAATTATCTTCATAAAAAATAACATGATTCGGATGAGAAATCTCATCACTTGTGATATCTAAATTTGGTCGAAAAACAACGTAAATGGGTCGAGCGAAAACCGATCAATCTGTTGGTAGATTTTTCGATCGACGGTTATCAAAAGTCAATGGTCAATGGTCAACAGTCAACGGTCAATGGTCAATGGTCAACAATCAACGGGCGCGAGTAGCGGCGTGGCCAGCAGTTGAGGCAGCTCGTAAAGCGCACGAGGTTAGCCAGCGTGAAGTTCCGCCTTGTGGCGTGAATTCGATGCGCTCTAGAACAAACAACGCATGGGAAGGTGGGGGACCGACGGCGGCGGAAATGTTTGACGCCGCACGTCGGTGTCGTCTCCGTCGGACGTCTTTGCTCTGAATCGACCGAATTCGACGCGAGGGAAATAAGACGACGTGTGATTCGCGCGAGTGATCGCCGATGTACGATCAATCGCTCGCGGGTAATGAACCAGCGAGATAAACCAAGACACCATCTACCCAGTCTGGCAGGAGTTTAAATTTTAGCATTATTGAAATTATACCAAAATACAGGGATAATAAATCATATAAAACCAAAATTCTCCAATCACAATATCTTATTACATATACCATATTAAAGATATAACATTAAAAATCTATAATTATTATAAGGTTGATCACTTGATCCATTACCAAATTGAGGAGAAAAATAAAATGAAATGAAAACAAAAAAAACAAAAAACACCCACAACCATAAAGAGAAACGAAGATCCAAAAACAGTGAATTAAATATTCTCATTCTGATTTGCTTCTTTCTTGAACAAACCAATCTTGCTGAAAATGACATAGAATTTTTTCTTCAACGTCTTCGCCTTTTCCTTCTTTTTCTTCCCTACCAACTCCTCCATGGAAGTGGCGTTTGAGTTTCCGCCGGATCGGGGTTGAGAGGCATGGTTGGTGGCGGCGGAGGTGGCGGTGGAGATGGCGGCGGCCGCCACCCTCTTTGATCTTCCAAGAGAAGGCACTTTCATGAGATGCCTTTCAATGATTCTGCTGAGAGAAACAAGTTCGTATGAATCATACAGAGGGCTGCCGCAGTCCCATACACCTCTGCTTTTATCTTCTCTTTCTTGATGAATCTTTGCGGTTTTCTTCATAATTTTCTTTGCGTTTCCCGGGAAAATTCTCAGATGAGAAAATTCTGAGAGGGTAGTTTGGGGTGACTCTCGTAAATTGAAATAGAGAGTGATAGAGGGACAGTTTCTGTCACCAACCACAGATTCTCTGGGCTTTTAATATTGTAGCTCGCCATCTGAATTTGACGTGCCCCCGTCATTTTTCCTCTTTAATTAATTATGCCCAACCCCCTTCATAATTTGAAATCCCTAAAATGCCCTTATCATAAGTCACCTTTCTTTCTTTTTTTTTTTTTTTCTTTTTTTTTTTTTTTTTTTTTTTTTTGTTTGGGATGATTTTATTAAATCAACTTTTGAAAACCCAAAATTTGAAATATAGACTGTTCATCAATTTTTGACCTCATTATAAAAAACAAGCTCTTTTTATTTTATTGTAAAATAATATTAATTTTTGCAAAATAAAAAATGATATTTTTGCCCAAAATAAGTTATTTTTCAAGAAAAAACAAAAAAGATGTTAGATTTACAATTATAAGGTTATTTGATAAAAGGATTTTTTTGTTATATTTATTCACTTTACATGTTATGTTCTTATAAGGAATTGAAATCTTTCATATCTTATCCCATCTTTTTACCACTTGAGTTAACCTTTAAGAAGTACTTAGGCTAAGCCTTAAGAGACAAATTAAAAATCTAATTATGGTTTTTTACTCTTTTTTTTATTTTACCTTTTAAAAAGTCCTTATTTTATATTTTTAAAAATAACCTTTCTTTTAAAAGTTATGTGTAAATATTTGAAATAATTTAGGATATTGATGTCAAAATTAAATTACTTCTCAAGTAAAAATATAGAGAAATTAAAATTGCAAATGTGTGAATTATTTTATCTCTTTTAATCAATTCATCCATTTTAAAAAATAATGATTTAATCTTACTCTTTTTTACTTCTTTTTTAATCTTACTTTAAAAAAAATCCTTTTTTTATTTTGTAGAAATAATGTTTCTTTTAAAATTTATGTGTAAATACTCGAAATAATTTAGGATATTAATGTCAAAATAAAATTACTATTCAAGTAAAAATATAGAAAAATTAAATTTTCAAATGTGTGAATTATTTTATCTCTTTTAATCAATTCATTCATTTAAAAGCAATAATGATATGCTAATGAATTGTTTTTTAATAAAAATAATAGACTTATTATATTAAATCACTTAAAATTATTTTTTTATAATCCAAACCATTGCATCACTCCAAATAACATTTTAAAAATTATTAAATTGAAAACAATTAAAAAGAAACCCATATGAGCATTGTGATTGTGTCTCATTCTATTTTTAAAATGATCATGATTATTATTATTATTAGGCAAATAATTATTTGCTTGGGCTAATATTGTCTTTTAATAAAGGTTGCGCCATGTGACAATATGAATGAGAAGTTGCCCCAGATAAGGGGATCCAAGTTTGGTGAAGAAAATGACATGTGGTAATTTAATATTGGCAATAATATAAATTTTAAACTAATTTTTTGTAAATAAGATTTTTATATAAGTTCAGATTTCCATTTTGTATTTTTTTCCTATAAAAACATAATTTAAAAATCTGAATGGATGTAAACAAATCTTATATGTTTAAAAATATAAATATTAGTTAATGAGCATTCTTCGTGATTAAGGTTGGACGAGGCACGAAAAGAATAAAAGAAAGTTACAGTTTAAATGAAAAAAATCTTTATAAAAGCTATAATGTCAAGTAAATAAATGTAAAAAATATACAAATATTAAAAGTTCAATCTTTAAATTAAATTTTTGTACTTATGCATATAATTAATAAAAATGTAAGCATAAATATTTTTATAAATATTTTATATTTTTAGAAATACAAAAAACTAGACAAAAAATATTAATTTATTCAAAAAATGGGAAAATTAATTAAAATTACAAGAAAATATTGGATTATATGTTTCATGGATAAGGGTTTTATAAGCTTATTTTATAATATAAGAAATATTATTTATTTAATATTGAGTAATTCTTATAAAATCCTCACATTTCTTTTTGAATTTTCTACCACTTGAAATAGTCAAGAAAGAGACTTCCATATTTTCTTTTGAAACCCATTAAAATAAAATTGGGATTTTTGTTTGTGGTTGACTTATGATCTAAAAATTTTAATATATATATATATATTAATTATAAAATAATAACTACATGACAAAATATTTTCAAACATTGGTTTTGATAATTTTCAAATTTTACGTGTAAGACACTAACATTGTTTGACCAAGCATAATAAATGCAGTTGTCATAAATATTAATTTCTTATTTTCATATTTATTGAAAATTTGAAAATAATCGTTTTATAACTTTATTAGTTTGTTTCTAAAACATTAGAAACAGAAATTAAAAACAGGCCACTAGACATAAATTCTAAAACCAAATTCAAAATATTTAAATAAAAAAGCAAAAGAGAAAAAGAAATATGCAAAACAAAGTATCCTTAAGTATCATGTAATGTAACTATGTAAGTCAATAAATAAATAATTTTAAAAAAAAAATCGAAGCCTATCATATATAGCCTATATGATAAAGCGTTCACGGTTTTAAATATAAAGGGAAAGAGTACTAAGTTCGGGGTTTAGTGCAAGCAAGTTTATTATATTATAACTATAGTATTTAATAATTTAATAATTTCATGTTTTTCTCCTTTCAAAAAAACAAATAATTTCATGTCTTTTTTAGTTAAAAAAATAAAATTAGATATTTATTTTAATTTCTAAAAAATTAGGTTACTGGAAAAATATTGGATCCTAAGGGAATCATTTAGCACCTTCACATTCACACCTTGTCAAAAATATTAAGATAAGTTTCATGATTGTGACAAATTTGGGTATCCCCAAATTCCATCTCTCAAAACTGTGAATAAATACATAGGATGACAAACTCATTTTATTAAAAAAAATAATAAGAAAAGAAGAAAAGAAAGACATATTCGCTCACTTTTCCCTATAATTTAGGGATGTATTAAAAAAGAAAAAAGAAAAAAGAAAAATATTCAAAATAAATAAATAAAGGTTGAAGCAAACCACTACTTGGATATGGCAAATCAAAAACAAGATGAGTGGAATCAAAGTCACAATCCAATTTGTCTTTGGTCTCTTACATATCTTGTCCCCTCATGAAGTGGACTTAATTATTTTTTGTGGCCTTCCTTTCATCCCTTTAATAATGTCCCCATTATTATTTTCTTAAAAAGAAAAAAGAAAAAAGAAAAAAGAAAAAGAATAACAAAGAGCACTTTGGCTGTGGGCTAGTTGGTTGCTAGCCTCTTTCTTTTATCTTTTTCTTTTTCTAAAAAAAAAAAAAAGTTTTATTTGGCTGGATAACTCTTAACAAGACCCAACCCCACTCCCAAATTCAAACTATTTGGACATCATTTATTCCCATTTTGAACAATGAACACCTTCTCATGGTTTTCTTTTTTTATTAATTTCTATTCATTTTCGCATATTACATTATAGTAATGAGTTCTTCTAATGTTTCGATCTTGGTTTTCTCGTATGTCTATCATACCTTGAGTCGGGCTCACTTTTGCATATTACATTATAGTACTTTGTTCTTTCAATGATTCGATCTTAGTTTTCTCTTATGTTCATCCTATCTCTTTACCACTTAAGTCAGACTCATTTTTACATATTACAGTATAGTACTTTATTCTTTCAATGATTCAATCTTAATTTTCTCATATGAAAATCCCGCCTTTTAACCACTTGAGTTAGACTCACTTTTGCATATTACATTATAGTACTTTGTTTTTATAAGAATTCGATCATAGTTTTTCTGTATGTTCATCATATCCCTTTGCCACTTTAGTTAAGTCCCAACGGACAACACTTTCTTGTAATTAAGAAAATAGAGAGTTTTCAATTTCAGTCTTTAGTACTTACAACAAAAAAAAAAAAAAAGTAAAAACAATACTTTTGTCATGATAAAACAACTTTAATTATATTAGTGGTCCAAACATTCTTAAAACCTATGCTTTATCTCTCCTCTTTCTCCCTCTCTCTCCAAGATTAGGAGATTATATTACCCTGTGTTTGTTGGATTAAGCTAATTTCTACAATTTGTTTGGTAAATGTTACTATGACAATAAGTTTATACTATAAGTTTGAACAATTTTTTGTACATTCTCTTTACCTCTCAACAATTTTTTTTTTACATATGATGCAAAAGACTTTTTTTTCCTCAAGAACAACATAATAAAAATACTTCAAAAGTCATTTAATCACTGGTGACATTTGTTTTTTACTTTAACATAGAATAGAACTTTTGTTATGAATAATATTAAATAAGATTAAATATTTAATTATTTGTTTTTTCTAATAAAAAGAAAAAATCAACTTTTTAATTTTTATTCAAATTTTGAGACAATAAGTATTTAAATAAAAAAAATTAAAATATATATTATTTTATTAATCAACAGGGTTATGAGAATTTTAATTGGATCATAAAATATATAAATTTCTCATATTTTAATATTTAGTTTTTTCTTAATAGAAATGTATTAAGAAATAGCCAAAAAAACTAAATATTTTGACTTTTTCTGTTTAGTAAAAATGCTTTAAAAATTCAGTGATAAATAATCAAAAAGTTAACAAACAAATGCCACCTCAGTCTATATTAAAAGACCAACTAGTATCAGTAATAAAAAGTATTCACTATTTAGTATAGAAGTGATATAACAAAGGTAAGGACCTTTTTTCCTAGAGAAATCACTCCCATGCAGTTACAAGAACAAGAAACATAAAACAGATGCATCTGAATGTACCTATACTATAATAATTTAACTGAAAATCATCATCCAAGTACAATTTCCAGTTTTATTCACCTAAAAGCAGTACTGAAATGGCTCTTCTGAACATTGGCAGACAGAATTTGCAAAACCATGTTGTTGTTAGGATTTACACATCTTGGAGTTTTGTACTGGCTTAAGACTCCTCCTATTCCCAGGTAATGATCTAGAATCTTCTGGAATGTTCCTCGCCGAAGTAGCCTCAGTTCCAGTGGCCCAATGCTGTTGACTTTGCGAGAACTTATGTAACCTGCATCGACAAAGGATTGATCCAAACAGTTGCAGCATTCGCTTGAGACCTCGTCGCTAACATCCCCGCTGATTTCCCAGAAGATCACATAGTGCCCAGGATCAGTTGATTTATCCACCTGGCTGGTAAAATCAACAACTTCTACCTTCTCAGGGGCCAGAATTTTAGCTGCTGCTTCAACAGCTTGCTGGAGATCCTTCTCTGTGTTCTTGTCTATGTTGATTGTCAGCAGAAGATTCCTCCTGCAGATAAATTGCAGTTCTGGGGTCATGTTGTGGAAGCCAACGACCTTCACTACGTCACCAAGCCTGTATCGGTATAGCCCTGCAAACCAATTCAAACAACAAAGGTTTTGAGTTACACCCATGTTCTGAATCTTCATTTTGGAATCATTCCAACAATTAGAAGTTATAAGCAGATCATGGATTTTTCGAGTTTCCCTGCAAACCAATTCAAACAATAAAGGTTTTGAGTAACACCCATGTTCTGAATCTTCATTTTGGAATCATTCCAACAATTAGAATTTATAAGCAGATCATGAATTTTTCGGGGTTTCCCTGCAAAACCAATTCAAACAATAAAGGTTTTGAGTAAAACCCATGTTCTAAATCTTCATTTTGGACTCATTCCAACAATTAGAAGTTACAAGCTGATCATAGACTTTCCGGGTTTACACACAAGAAGCAAAAGGATTGCTTGATTTGCTTGTATCTGGTCAAATGATGAATAAGGATTTTTTAATTCAGGATTAGGAGCAAGTTGCAACCATAGGTCTACCAAGCCCAAGACAACAGGATCATATTTTAAACACCAAGAGAAATCAATACCGAGACAGGCAATACGATAAATAGCATCTGTTTTCCTTACATTTTTTTATGTATTCACTAGGTATGTAAGCATATAAATCATAAAAGTAGGTTATGCAACAGACACGCATACAGATAAAAAGGGAAGACAGCATCAGTGATTAGCTTTGATAACTATGGTCACTTGCAGATCCAGGATTCAGTCACCAATGTCAGAAAAGATAAAACAATCTGCCAAACTTTTTATTCTATAGTCTTTGTTTAATTAACTAAAGGCATTACCAAACATGGTTTTGTTTTATATGGTCTAATTCAAACTTTAGCAGCATATCAAAACAGTAGATTAAGCGTACAATGCCATTAGAGTGCATTTTAGATGGACTTTGTTCCATGTTCCTGGATGGATGATGTCGATGCTATGAATCAAAATTAAATTAATATAAAATCAAGCACAGGCCGACACGAGCATGCTAAAATGACCAAAATACCCTCTTCCAAATATTTTAGAAATATAATATCATCTTGAACCTTGCGCCAAGTTTTTGAGAGTACTTTTCAGCATTGTCAAAACTATTGACTTCTCAAAACAAGAAAATATATTCTTTATAAGTCCCACCAAAACACAGATTCCTCAATGCTCAGAAGCTTAAGAACATGGAATTGCAAGTGTGAACATAGAGCCACGTGCGGTCTGTTTTGTGTTTTGCAGTTTGCACTACTCCAAAGTTGTTTTAGACAAACAAAATGCCCAATAACACAAGGATATTGGAAAAACATTTTCCAATTACCGAGCTAAAAAGCTTCCACATAAAAGAATGGCAAAATGAACAAGTGGTTAAAAAGTGAAGAAAACCTCATATCAGTTTATACAAGCATACATTACACATTAAAAAACAATAGAAGAAAAGAGAAAAAAACAATCTTATCTCAAAGAACAGTGGCATGCACATGGAACAGGGAAACAAAATTGTTCTTTAAGGTCTTATTCAATCTATAAAGAGAGATTCCATGGACATATCTTACAGTTAATATTAGAGGCTACAAATAGGCAAACATAAGAAATGGAGTGAAGTTTTCCAAGTTGCATAAGCATGGGACCATATGGTTACTGGACCTCATGCGAAAATGTCAATCAATCAACTGTGTTTATTAGTGCCTATGTACTTCTATTCTCGAGATATTCAAAGATGTTTGGTGTTATCCAGCTAGGTTAGGTCAGTCAACAAGTGAATTAAGGATCCTATTCGTGAAACTACAGAGAACGTGTCTAATGATTGAAAGAAACGAGACAGTATGGAGATGATGCACAATTCATCAGGATCCCAAACACTTGTGTTAGATGGATGGAGGGTCAAATAAACCAGTGGCTTGACTCATGGATGAGTTTAACTGCAAACATAAAATTTTCATGAAAATGCCACAAAAATCATAGGTAAACCATTCTAAAGATGCAGATGCAGAGATTGATGCTTATTCCTTTTTTGAACAAACCAAAGAATTTGGTACCTGCGAAATTCGTGAGAACAATCTCATACTCTTCATTGATCTTGACTTCAGTCAATCCCACTGGCTTGGACTCCATGGGAGGAAAAGAAGATTGGATCTTGTCTTGCCCGCCCTCCGTGGCATTCTCCCTCAGAGGGATAAACTCAAAATACCCAATATGAGGAAGAACAGCATAAGTGGCTGACTCAGGGGGAAATTTTGGATTGATATTTGCCCCAATCCATCCTTCCGAAGATCCATAATCGGCACTCAGAAGGGGCAACTCCCCAGCATAGTGCCTCAACTTTTTCAAATAAGGCTCCATTGAACCAGTCATGATCCCGTATACATACTTAACATTGGGAAAAAGGGCTGGTATTACTCCATACCAGTTACTTAACCCTGAGCATTTGTTATGTATCCACTCAGCCAATTCAGGGTCTGGCTTGAGCAGTTTTGAAATAGCTGCACGAATAGAGGGGACAGTGACATCCTCGGAGAGAACCCCATTTCGTATATCTTCACATAGCTGCTCCCAGACTTGTTCAAAGGTTCTGAAAGCATAGACAATGCTGTGGGCGAATGTGGAGCTAACGAGTTGGATATCATTACGGTGGATTAGTCCACAAAGGAGATGACAGTACAAGGACTGAAGGAAGTTGGGACCAAATATCACTTCATCTGGACTGCAACATCGGGACTCAATTGCCTTCATTGTACGCTTGAACTCTAAGCTACTAAACACATTTGTAGTGGCAGTTCCTGCAAACAAACCCCCTTTCGTTTTGAACTGTTTGCTTCCATAGATAAATTGTAAGGCCTTTCCGTTCCTAACAGGGAAAACTCTGGAGAATGGAATCATATTTGACATTAGCAGAGGACCAACCAAAACGAAATAGAGAAAATAAGGAGAGACAAAATGCTTAAAATTAGAGTTTTTTGATGCTCAATAGATGCAAAATGAGTATTCATGCATAACTTGTCCGAAGCACAGAAAAATGCATTGTGCATTTACCATTTTGGAACAATGCTTAAAAGAAAATGTACTATCATGTGAATAAAGAGAACTTTATCCACTTTCTTAACTCTTCCTCTCTTTGTATATTCACATAATACTGATAATGGAACATTTTGATTTAGGAGTAAGAAATGTAAAATCGTCATATGTTAGCAAATAGAGCACAAATAATTTACTTAAACCGACAATTGATGCAATTAATTAAAGAACAAGGTGAGCATCCATTGAAATAAAAAACAGCATTATCAGAAGCATTCTTCCAATTCAGGAACCCATTTTACCTGTTCCTAAATGCGAAAGAGGTTCGATATATCTGCATAGTTGTTTCCACCAATTCATCATTGAAAGGTACATACTTTTGCTTCCCCTGCGTGGTCCCGGAACTGCAGAAAGAATGGAAAGAAGAAAACAAACACCCACATGAGCTAGAAATTCCTTAAAACTCAAGAATTATAAAGATTAAGTTCAAATATGGATTTCACAATAGCATTTCACCTAATTGAACAACAAGTTCAGAACATAAAATGGAAATATTATGTAGTATGCATACCTCAGTGACATTGTTTTTATGGATTTCCCAGTGAGAATGGGGGAGGCATCACCATCCACAATTCTCTTGATATAAGGTTCCAATTCCGGGTGAGTGACCAGTGGAACACAAGACCGGTAGCTTTCCGGGTCAGTTCGACCGTTCAGACCTGTCTTTTGCAGGTACTCAGCACTAGCATTATCCTGCAGAATCTTCCTCAGAGTCTCTCTTTGGACTCTTCCAGCATCCTTAGTCAGCTCTTCGAACTCTTCAATCACTTTCTCGGCGCTAAATTTCTCCATCTTCTCCAACATCTTCACAGGCTTCTACAATTAGAACAGAAAATTAAGTTTTCAGCAAAATTCAAACAGCCTCTGATTCATGAAACGGTGAATCGAATTGAATTAGCAGAGCTGTAGAAGAGTAGAGTCAATTCTCCGATATGGGTGTTCGGGACATAGAAAAAACGGAAGCGAAATTCTTTTAAAAAGGAAAAAGAAATGAATGGGTCCATAAAAAAATGCTTCGAAAAAGACTTCCTTTTCTTAGCATTTTCTCTTCTTTTTCCATCTGTTTTCATGGAAACGAAAACAGTTCAGGAAAATGAGTTTTATATTTAAAAGCTTTATCTTCTCTAAACCCGCTTGGCAATTGAAGTTCTACACAGAAAACGATAATCGGAATCAAAAGTTTCAAGAAATTCGAAGAAATAAACTCCAGCTAAAAAACCTCCGCCCAAAAGAAAGAACCAAAAAGTCATTCAATTCACTGAATGCAATCCCAAATTCATGACCGAGTTCAAAAGAAAAGTCTGCTTGACAGTTGAGAAAATGGAAACCAAAAAAAAAAAATTTAGAAAAACCGGAGCCTGAATCTCCCATTTTGACTCACTCGAGCTGAGACCCACCGTTCCTCCAAAACCAAAACCACCCATCACCAACACCCAGCTCCTCTTCTTTCCCATTGTTTTCCCGACAAACAAACAGAAAAAAAAAAACGCGCGCACACACACACACACACAACCAATTAAAAAACAAAGACCCAAAACCCAACAGAAAAAGGAAAACAAACCCAGTCCCAATTCAGGTCTGACCTGGAGAAAACCAGCAAGAACAAAAACAAAGAATCAAAGCCAATACCTTCAACCACTAGTCTCAGTAAAGAAACAACAGTCAACAAAGAGAAAACAGATTCTCACAAAAACAGAGCTCATGCAAACCCCCCCTACCTTTTTATACTCTTTAACTCAAATTTCCAAACGACAATCCAAAGAAAAAAAAAAAAACTCCAGAGAGACAGAGTCCAGCACCTCCCTCCCTCCCCTCCCTGCCGAAGACCCAAAACCCAAGACCAGAAAGCCTTTTGCTAGAGAGAAAGTGGGAGAATTCCCATAGAGAAAATAATTCTCTCTCTCTCTCTCTAGATTACTATTACGACTACTATGAATATTAATATTCATATTATTTACCTTATTTTCTTTGCCTGACTCTCCCAGGATTGACGAATGAAGATTCCTTGCGGTTACATTTATTTATATATAGGCGCCACCAATCTGCCGTCCATATTGTAATTCCATTTTTGCCCCTACCTTTCTCGGAAACACCGAATTTGCCCCCCTGACGCGACCGTTCTGTGAATTTCCACTTCTACCCCCGGTTTCGAATCTGAACTACGTCCTACCTGATGTGTTTTGATGTAGATTTTTATTTCTTATTTTAATTCTTGAAATATCCACTAATCAATCTGGACGGTTGTTATTTTGTTATTATTATTATAATCATTACCAATTTATAAATTTCTTTTTTTTTTATGAAAAATAAGTCAGCATTTTTTGAGATTTAAAATATACTTTAAAAAAATTATATCCAAACTTTATGATGGAACGTTCTTTTTACTTTAAATGAATGTAATGCATACTATTAATAAGAATATCTGATTGGATTTTTCTTTTTTTGGTATTTTTAATATCTTACCTCTTTATTCCTCCATTCCTTTTTTTTTCAATTATTTCTTTCTTTAGCATCAAACCATTAATGATTTCGAAATAATTTTGATTAATTGAATAAATTAAAAATACCTAAATCTAATTAGCATCCATATAGCCCGAAATTTCCAATGGAACGGTAAAATACATATAAACCGGAAAGAACATTAACAACGAAAACTCTTTATTAAACCAACATTGAAACTGATGGCCGAAAGATAGAATAACCAATGAAATTTTATCCTAGAGTTTTAAAATAAATTTATTTAATTAACCAAATAAATGCGACAAATAATTAGCAACAGTGTACGTGGTCTTGCAAAGTTTGATTTTATATTTTTTTAAGTAAGAAAAAAAAAATTTATAAGTCCTCATTATCATCACAAACTAGTATTACATTTTCCCAACATGTTTTTAGCATTTATTTTGTCATGTGGCAATTTTCAATCCAAAATGACCTAGACCTAGACCCATTGGAATATAATCCACCCCCATGTTGGTGGCCACAAAACAATCTCTTATTAGGGTGTTGGAAGTATTAGGGATTTTTTTCTTTTTTTTGCTTTTCTTAATTTTCTTTCTATCCAAACATTAAATTAAAATGGTTTCTATTTTATGACAATGATGTGCCCACTCTTCACGAGGTTTTTGTGATGGATTATATATCACCTTCTTGGTTGTGCTTTATCCAAATGTATCTATAACTTTCCTTCTTTTTTTTATGACTTTCCCAATGCAACTTGTCTTGATTTCCCTTTAAATTAATTAAATTAGATGGATAAGTTTTGGTCTTGGATTGCTACATATGGGAAACCAACAAATAATGTACTAGTCATATGCTTCCTAAATGCATGTGGGCATAAAAATATTTCATACAATACCTCCATTTGATTTTTTGTTTTTTGAAAACCGAGACTATCAAGTCAGTTTATACGTATCTTAACAAATCCTACAAGACCCTGAAATTAACGATCGAGTAAATCTTTAGTGACTCAAGCAATCCCAACCTAATGTATTACACTAATAAATTATAGATTCTTTTTGTAGACAACCAAAGACTTGAGTTACAATGAAGTAAAATGTATTTATTTGGACTCGATCCTGAAACCTTTTTGTTTTATCTATTTAAACGTCGAATACGTGAGCTAGGCATGACGAAGAGTGAAGTAGTGGATCTAATAACATTAACTCATAATAATAATTGAATTTATTACTTTATTTTTTAAAGAAAATAGACTATAGATGGGAGTAGACTATATAGGCTTAATTTGAGTGGTCTTTTTTTAAAAGGACTAGACCATAGACTTGTCTTAATAGTACGTGGGCAAATGAAAGTTGGGGATGTTAAAGTTTATTATTAATATTGTATTTTTATGCATATTAAATTGATTATAAATAAATTTGTTGTATGTGAACCTGTGACCCAATCATATAAAATAAATATATTTTACTCATATCTATGGTTTTTCTATTAGAGGCTTAATTTATTTTTGATGGTGGTGACAATAGCGTCACCTTTTTTTTTTTATTAATTGGAAAAAGAGAAAGGTAATAGTTATGATATGTTTATATTAATTTATTACTTTTAAGCCATGGGTATGTATTTTTGACCAAACATAAATACCCACCTACGGCTTAGAAGTCAGAAGTAATAAATTAGTATAATTATTTATTTTTTGTCCTGATCAATAAAAAATAAAAGAAGTGACTCTATTGTGACCATCATCAAAAATAAAATAAAGTGTCTAAATATGAATTAAATAGGGGGTTAAAGAATTGAATAAAAAAAAGAACATATCTTTTTCTTTAATACTTTCGTTTACTGACTCTCTTTGAATATTAATAAAAGAGGGGATAAAAAATTGGAACAAAAACCCTATAATATTTTTTACCAACCATCTTACAAAATTTTCATTAATTGATTTTAAATAGAAAGAATACCTGAGAACAAAGTTACTCCTTTTATATTAATATAGTTATCTCTCAATTTTTAGAAATTAATATTGGCAAGATTTCAATTATATATATATATATATATATATAAAAGTCCTAATTAAGAAAATAAAATATTATTAATATTTGTATACTTTTAATTTATAGAAACATTGGTTGAAATGAATTTTGTCACTATGAATTGTGATTTCATGCTTTTGTGATCTATCATTATGTCTCCTCTTATTCTAATTCGATATATTTTCTTTGTTCTAAAAATTAAAAAGAACAAGAAAAATACAACGACCACGTTTAGTTTCCATTTTTTTTTTTTTCTAAAAAACATAGAGTTCATCGCTAATATTAAATTCAAATAACAATAACAGTTTTTAGATAAACCAAAATGGTATTTTTCGAGTTTTTAAAAACTTTTTTCAAGAATAATTTTTAAAAACGGGAATCAAACATGTCATTATATTTTGTATTCTAGTACTCTTTTACTTTGTCATTCTACAACCTCTTTATTCTTTCTTATAATATATCCTCTCAAGTTAGATCAAACATAAAGATAGAAAAGGCTAATTTGTATTCAACATGTTGAAGACATCCTTAAGAACATAAATATCAAATTCCTTTCAAATTGCAAAATTTACATCCTTAACCATTTCAAATTGTTTTGTCTAAAATAAAAACTTACATATGCTTTAAGAATATTTTATTTTAGTAATGATTGATTACTTATACCCTTAAACTTCTATGAATTGGCTTTTAAAAGGATAAAGTAGTTGAGTTAGCATAATAGGCAAAAACAATCTTAAATATTTTGCAAGAGATCATGTGTTTTTTTAGCTATCATTATATTTTTCAGAATTTTTTAACTAAAATAAGGAGTAATTGATTTTTTTTTTTTAAATTATACCTTAGATTTCATATTAAAATCAAAGATCATGTTTGTGGGGAACACCAAAGCAAGAACTAGGGGAATTATTTAATATCACCATAGTAGAAATTTTGTGGGGTTTAATTTGATTGAAATCAAACTAAAACATTGATGGAAGGTCTAAATATTAAGGTTGTTTTTTGGAAGAGGATGAACATCTAATACTATGAAGAATTTCAAGTTCAAATTCTATTTACCAGATTTTCTACTAAATTATCTTAAATTCTTTTCAATACATTTATATTCATTTATTTAAAAAAGAAATTGAAATATGCGAATAAATCAATTAATTTTATTTAATTATTATTATTTAGAATAAAAATTAAATAATACAAAATTTAAAATAAGATTTGATTTGAAAAGCTAAAAATTATTCACATTAATTTTTTTGTATACTGCACTTGTGTGTCATTAACTTTATTCTTCTTAATTGTTTGAATAACATTTCAATCATAGCATATGAGAAAAATTATTTTTCATATTAGAAACTTCTTCTAGATCACATCTTAATATCGTATGATCCACAATCATACATCATAAAGATGTTACATCTATAATAATATATCGAAAAGATATCACATCTTGCATGTAATACAAATAGGGATGGCAATGGGCGGTCCTATCCCAATCCCATCATTTTTATTTAAATAATTTTTCATTCTCTTCCCATTTACAAAATTAAATGGAGGAGGCTGGGACGAGTATGGGAAAATTCTCATACCGCCTCGTTTAGCTTTTATTTTTTTGTTTTATTTATTTATTCTTCTTATTATATCTATATTTAAAAATATTTTAACTATTATTATTATTTATATTAAAATATAAAAAAAATTAATATAATCAAGACAAAACATAACAATACCCCAACCTCATCGAAGCCAGGAAAAAAACGAATCACTACATTTAAATTGCAGGTTCATCCCATTACCATCCCTATATCCAAACAATATAAATAATAAATATACAATTTAATCTATTTTGAAATGATCAAAATCTCAAGTTAAATTAACCTAAGAAAGGAAACTAAATCAAAAGTATGCACTTTCTATTATTTGTGTTTGTTTAAACTTTTTCCCAATGCTTTTACCCTATTTCAAATGTAATTGTTCATCCCATATTCAATGTTTACTATCGGTTCATTGATCATGGACTAGGATTTTCATGGACTAATTACATCAAAAGATAAAAAGTAACTGATCAAGTTTGAAACATAAGTTAAAAGTGGAAAAAGTTAATTTCTTACAGTATATTTTTCCAATGTGCTATGACTTTTAACTCCACAAACTTAGAGTTCACTGCATTAAGTCCAGATAATAAACCTTTTGTTATTGTCGATATTGTCCAAAATATTATACATAGATTACTATTTTAATATTCTTAGATTCGAAAGATTAGAAAGTTTACTTCCTTTTTGTTTTACTTTTTTTTCTTTCTATTTAAAGTAAGAAGGAATAATTTTTGGTTTTACCAAAAACTTTCTAAAATAGTTATTAATGAAATTACCTTTTATCCTTTGAAAGCATTACTATAACTTATAAACAATATTAAATTTTAAGTTTTCAAATTATTTTTGGAGTAGATTTTCGAAAAGTTAAAAACAATTCGTAAAAAGTATATTAAATTTATAATCATTTAAAAGTTTAAAAAATCATATGATTTTTTATTTTTTAAGTAACGCTAAGTAAATATTTGTTCCAACAATCATTTTTTAATATATTTTATCATTAAAAAAAAAAAACTTTTTTCAATTTTCATAAATCCTTGATGCATGGACTCATCATAAAAGTGCTTCTAATTGAAGTGGGGTGTTTTTTTTTTACCATAATCACTTCCAAATGGGTTCATAAGTGCATATCTGGAACTCAACTTTTGACCAAACTTTATAAAAAAGTTATTGGGAATTTCTTTTAAAATTAATTAATGTTCTTGAAGGTGGTAGAAATTTTTATATAATTATGTGATTGACCATCTATACTTTTGGGTAAAGAAGTCGGCAACTTAAAGTAGGTCAGTTTAAAAGTGATATTTAAAGAGTTAGAAGAGCTTCAAATGCTAGACATATTTATTTATAAATATCATCTATATATAAATAGTAAAACTTTGCTATCTGTTTTTAGAAACAATTTTAAGAATAGATTTTAAAAAGTAATGTGATGTTTTTATAAAATAAAGTTTGTTTATAAATATGAAACATTTTTCTACTTTTAAAATAAGTATTTTTAAGTTATATTACATATATTTAATCATTTTTAACATAACCATAAAAAAAGTGAAGAAAACAATCAAATAACATTCTAAAAAAATAACTTATTTTCTATAATTAAAAGCAAAAAAAATAAAATCATTAAACAACCTTAGTTATCAAATGTGTTCTATTTATAAAAAAAAAAAAGGAGGTCGGACTCAACTAGTAACTAAACGAAATCCCAAATTCGAATCCAAAAACAAAGTCCTACAAATATGTAACGTAAAAAGAGTAGAAATAAAATAAATTATATTTGAAAATAATTATCAATCACACTCCACATATTTAATAAAACGCATAAAACCAGGAGTACTAACTACTCCACTAAATTATAGAAAATAAACAAAACAAAGTCGCTGAAATATCCTTTAATTTTTCCAATGAAAAAAAAAAAAAAAAACTCATCATCAATTTTTTTTAATAATTTTTTTCAATGTCCCTTGATGTAGTTGAAGGTATTGAATGCATACCATAACATAACAGGTATGCATTGTTTGACTTGTTAAGTGGCATTTCACATATACTATATATGTACATACATGAATCCAATATTTCTGATACAATAATGTCTAACATATCCACATTAAATTATTTCAAAAAAAAAAAAAACATATCTACATTAAATAGGCTTCACCTAGATAACAATACCTCCATGTTGGCAACCCCACTAGGCCCCACCCCACATGGATCATTTTTTTAATTAAAAAAAAACTATCTAGAACCCACAATGTTCCTAACCTTAACTCCCTTCATTATTAATTTTCCCTAGATACTGACAATTTATTGGTAAGATGAAATGAATGGCATTAATTTCAAGATTTGAAAAGATACCAAATATTAATTGGATCATTGAAAACAATATCTAAGATGTGGAGTATATCTGCCCATTGAAGAAAAATTTATCACCCAATGTGAAATTGCATCATTCAAAGATACTCCCCAACTAAAAAAAGAAAAGTTTGAAAAGTAGATGTGAAATGTAATGGGTTTTTTTTTCCACTATGTCATGTCTCAAAATTATCGTTACCTCTTAAGACAAATCATTTTTTATCATTAAAAAACTTTGGTTATATGTTCAAAGCAATAAATTTAAATACATATGTTAATTTCCCTAATCTCATCATGTATTAGATTACCCAACTTTTTTATTCCACATTTACCCAAAATGGAAATGGGGTAAAACTGAAAGGCTACCAAAAAAGGATGGTCTTATGGCTGACCCTATAATCATAACAACACTTACTCGAACGTTACTTTTTATTGAAACTTTTACCATATTTTTTAATTGAAATCTTTACGTGATTGTCCCTTTTCTAAAGATTCAGTAAATAGTGATTTTTACTTTTATTTTTAATTAGTAGGTAGTGAGAGACACTATATGATTACAATGTTGTGATTTGGAAATGCTCAGGGCGGACCTAGTATAAGCTTAGACGGGCCAAATGCCAATTCTCAAATTTTGGGAAAAAAATTATTTATATTAGGATTTAAAGCTATATGTTTAATTCAAAGTAAAATCTAATGGTTATTAAACTATTTAAGTAATTTTTGCTTTGATTTATCCCTTGAAATTTACTTGGATGTTTGGTTTCTAGAATATGTAGCCGAAGAAAATACGAAAGTTAAAAAATAAAATCAGTTTAATCGCACGTATACTTTAAGCCACTAAACAAATGTCTTATTAGTTTTAAAGATTAAATCATTTAAGAATTTGTAAGTTTTTAAGTAAGTTCATTTTTTTTTTCTTTAGCGTTATGTTTAGTTCCTCGAAATTTTGAGGAAAAATCAAAGGAAAAAAAATATGAAAGAAAAGTAGAAGAAAAAAAATGAAGGAATAAAAACAAAATAGAATTAAATTTTGTATAATATTTTTATTTGCTACCTCAAATCAATTTTACTTATTTAAACTCACTAATATAAATATTGAATAATTTTTAAATATTTCAAATTTTTACAATTTTTATTTATATTTGATTTTCTTTGAAATTTTTTTAGCAATAATCAAATACAAGAAAATTATTTTCCTAACCACTTTTTATTTTCTTAGTATTTTTTGAGAACCAAATACAACCTAATTTTTTTTATTAGACAATTAAACATGAGAACATTAGGCCCCGTTTAGTTCACGAAAATTTTCAACTCTATCCAAAGGCGGAAATCTTGTGTATGTTTTGTAATTTATGTGTGGCTTGATAGGATGTGTTGATATGATTAGGGGAAATAAGTATGTGTTATGATTTTGGTTGTCAATAAATATACACAAATAATTTATATGTCGGGATTTAGATTTGGAAACATTATTAAGGGTATGTTTGATTCATATATTTGAAAACTATTTTTGAGAATAGTTATTGAAAACACAAAAAACAGCATTTTGTGTCCTTTGAAAAATGTTATCTGTATTTAGTATTTTCTATGTTTTTCAAAAAAAAAAAAAAAAGGGAACCAAATGTCTTCTCTCATTTTCCTTATTCTTCTTATTTTTTATAACAGAAAATAATATAAAATGAGCCAGCAATAAGTGAGGTTCTAATCCTCTTCATTTGTATAAAGAAAAGTTACTAGGTTTATATTTAATTTATAAATTAAAAAAGAAAAGAAAATACAACCTCATACCTTAAAATTATTTTAATTTATATATAGGAAAAAATAAAGACTCTTGTAACAAGGACATCATTCCTTCATCTTCAATTAATGAAGAAAGAATAATAATTTAAAATATTTGTAGTTATGGCAATAGTATGACTACTCTAAGAATAATGTATTACCAAACATTTAGGTAACATGTTTGGGGTCTTTCTTAAATTAATCAGTGATCTCGAATTCGAGCCTTGAGAATACAATTACGTTCTGTAGTACAATTTTACAACCTTTGTAGTCTGTTCCGACTCGTATGAGGATTAGTCTATATATGGTATCGCTTAAAAACGTCTTTTATTTATATTTGAATATTAGAAAGTTGTTGCTAAATGAAGTAATAAACATCTTCTCCTTCCTATTTTATTTCCAACATTTTTTCTCAAAATATCTAAATCATGATCTTCTATCTTCTTAAGTTAGTGGGGTCTTATTCCTCATGATTCCTTATATTAAATCCATCATACTTTTATAAATAAAAAAAGAAAAAAAAAAGAAAGAAAAGATACTTAAAAAAGAGATACATCTTTAAATCATATCTAAAAGCTAATTTAAGAATCTTCCTCCTTCAACTCTCCTTTGTAAAAAATTTTCATTGTAGTAACATAAGAATTGTTTTAGCTCTATTCTCATTTTTTTCAATTAGGTAAAGTTAATTAAGATTTTTTGTACTTTTGAAAAAAAAAATGATATGTTTTAATATAAGTATTACTAGTATTTTGATGAAAAATAACAATAGCATTACCAAACATTTATAAAAAGTTAAAGATATTTTACATCATTATCATATATCAAGATGGAAGATAAGTTAAGAATATGTTTAGTTCCAGTTTTTGAAAATTATTTTTAAGAATCATTTTTTGCAAATATTGAGAAAACCATTTTGATGCTCTATGAAAATTGTTCTTATTATCTGAATTTATTATTTTTTATGTTCTCCATGTTTTTTTCGGAACAAGAAAAAAATTGAAACCAATGACCTATTTGGTTCATGTTTTTTAAAACTGTTTTTTATAATAGTTTTTTAAAACACAAAGAACACCAAAAAGATGGTTCACTTGAAACTCTTCTTTGTTATTTAAATTTAACGTTTTTGTGTTTTTTGTTTTTTATGTTTTTAAGACAAAACCACAAATTGAAAACCAAACATTTTTTCTTGTTTTTCTTGTTGTCTTTGTGTTTTAGTACAAAAAATAATTTACAAAAATAGTAATCAAACAAGCTCCAGACTTGCAATCTATCTTTTCATCATTTTCTTTGTTTTTAAGATAAAAAAATAATTTGATTCAACAAAAAATAGTTTTCAAAAACCGTAACCAAACAAACCCAAATTCATTATATTACTAAAAAAAAGAACACGGAACTTGGAGGAATGCAGGTCTAAATTGCATCTTCACCTTTTTATACTTGTCCTATTCATCCACAAATATCAGCTCATATATACGTTTTTTTTTAGCTAATTAAGGCTACCTTTTATTCAAAAGAAAATCCTAAATGGTATTTGGAATATCACATATTCTTCTACTAATGAAGTTGTCCATAAACATAGAAATGAAATTAACCCTTCAAAATTTTCATCTCCGGAATTACTTAATAAACTGATTAACTTCTTATAATTACCCCATTATTTATTTTTTCTTATAGGTTTTGACGTTTGAATAAGTAAACAATCATGCATTGTGGAAAAAGTAAAGAAATTAAAATGAAAAAATGAGATTCAAGATTATGTTCATTATTCTTTTCATTCTCTTTTATCCCGAAACTCTCTTGATAAGAATATCATTCTTTATACTTTGATTTTAAAAAAATAAACTCTAAATTTGAAGTATTATATATTATTTTAAAATAATAGTTTAATTATAATCAAATATGATATAAAACTTTTAGACGAAAAGGTCATGCCATATAAAGAAAGCCACACACGCCGCATCCTTTTTCTTTTCTCTAAATCTTCACTTTTCCAACTTTTAAATTATAATCTTCCAACTTTTTTCCATGGATATTAACACATTTAATCTATTACACTTTTATCAAAAAAAGAAAAAAAAAGTAAGATGTTTAAATAGCCCAAGAAAGGGATAAGGATGCACAAAACCCTAAAAGTCATTCTTCTACTCCTACTATACTATACATATCTGAAAAGAAAAAAAGAAAAAAGGAAAAAAAAAGTGAAG